>CAVNYN010236841.1:0-37728 GCA_963692815.1 Nyctanthes arbor-tristis | reverse complement strand
GATCTTTCTTTTTTCTTTTTCCTTTCGTTCCTTTTGATTGTATCGTGACTTTTGGTTAATCTACATCTATTTTACTTTGTGTTGGGAGCATTGAAAACTGACATTGAATCAATATGTGTTGACTTTAATCCTAAACTAACATTGTTAAATGTCAGTTTTAGACTAATATATTGACTTCAATGTTGAAAGTGAATATCTTATAAGAAACTAAGGTAACAATCATAAGTGCATGTTCAAGAAATGATATTTATACATATAAAGTGTATAACTTTTATACACACCTTCTTGTATTTATTTAAATATCTTTTGCCCTATCTTTCTTGAAATAACAACCTTTGAAGGGTGTGGGTAAATTTACGAGTGTGTGTACAAAAATTATACACTTTATGTGTACAAATAGCACTTCTCGTGCATGTTCTATAATAATTACCAAAAGAACTTAGAAGTACGTACATCTAAGTTGACAGAGCGATAAATGCACCGAGTTCTTTCATGACATGATGATGATGATGATGATGATGATGATGAAAAGTGAGTCTGGCCAAATAACCATGATCAATAGCTAAAACCGAATTCGAATCAAAATACCAAAAACAAAACGAGTATTTACTTAAAATTTTTGGGTTTCGATTTCATAATCGAAAACCAAAATGGTAATGAGTATTGAACCAAACCCAAGAAAATTTCTGAAAGTCAATAATTTATTTGATGTAAAATTTAAATATATCATGGAATTATAAAAACTAAAACATTTGAGAAAGTTATGGAAATTATCATGAATAAACTCTCGTAATATTTGTGATATTGTTTCTTGAACTAAATTCTTTGTATTTAACAATTTTGATAGTAATAGTTTAGTTACTACTTTTTACCATTTTAAGTGCAAATTTTCACTTTAAGTATTGTTTTTAAATTTTACATGCAAATTTTAAAGCCTTGTTTTTTTTTTTGAATTTTTTATACTACAAGTTTGGGTGCTGCTTTTATGTTTTAGTTGCTGTTTTAGTTTAAATGCAATAGTTTAGTGGAATCCGTATTAGTTGTTTACACCGTTGATTCAGAGTTCAATTCCCTCTTTCTATAATCCTCTTGTAATGAGGGAAAAAAAATAGTTTTATCAATTATGCATTGTTTTCTCCCATTTAGATGTGATTTTTTCCATTTAGACATTCATAAAATGTATGTTACATAGCCGAATAAAACTAAACAATTGTCAATTTAATCAAACCGATAGAACCAGCACTCAAGCTGAAGAGGCTTACTATTTTCAACACATGAACCATTGAAACCTGGTGCCTAAACCAAAAAATTTGATCTCGCCATGGTACTTCAACTACTTAAACCCAAAATCTAAATGTTCATGCGGGAAAAAGTTCAGTACTTTATAGAGTATTAAACTCAGTACTCTTGACCAATTAGATATCTGTATGTAGATTCAATGGGCCTAATTTGTTATTTAATTTGAGCCCTGAATCTCACATGTGAGTTCCTGATTAGTCAAGAGTACTAAGTGCTCAATACTCTTGGAGTATTGGACTATTTTCCACCAGATTTTTTCACCCGTGCAAAATACGTTTATATCAAAATTGACGTATGAATATGGACATCATGTCATAAATAAAATATAATATACCAGTTGTATCGTATGAAATTATGAATTGATATGAGAATTACAATTCACTATGAGATATTTATAGTAAAATAATTGAGTTCATAATTCTAGTCTCATCCAAACACGTCGTGTAAATTCACATGTCTAACTTATATAAAGTTATAATAATTAGCAGTCAAGTAATTAGGGATAATAATCTGAAACATCAATCCATAAGCTTGTGGGGGCCTGCCCCTAATATAATTGACCCCTCACGCCTAATCAGAGCAAAATGATGGGTATGGGGTAATATTGTCTACCCCACAGTAGGTCTAGGGAGGGTGCCGGTCAGGGTCAGGTTGGACCGGCCCCATAAACCGGTGGCCCACCAAACATTTTCTTTTCTTTAATAAATTTAATTCTAAAAATGTGTAGAAATAATTAGATACGGCAATTTAACCTATGACCTATAAATTTGTGGCAATTTATTTTTATTTTTTATTATATTATTTTTTGGAAAGAATTTTTCTATTAAATTGAAAGAATCATGTTATTATATTAGTTAATGTTAAGAACTTTAAAATTCTAAATAAAATGTTTTCATTTATTCTACGTTCATCAATTAATAATGCGTTGCACATAACATTAATTGAAAGGAAGAAAAATTCATGAGTCCTTTTCGTGGGTCATTGTGGCGTTCCACCCGCGCCCTATGACCTGACCTATCTTGACCCGCCCTATAAAATATTAGACAAAGACGTGTTATCAGATTTGCATAACAAAAAACAATAAATATATAATTTTGATATTATATTAATAATTACCCTTTTATGTACTCGATTAATAATTTACTATATTTCACTTTCAAATCATCTAACTTATTTTATATTATTAGTTAACAGTCTAATAATACGTATCGGGCATGCACATACCTGTATTCACTAGATACCTGTTCAAATAAAAATTTTCATACTCATAAGAAAGTACCCTCCCCTCTTACCCTTTTTATGAGCAAAATTCGAAATTGATAGTTATAATTAAAATATTAAATTAGGGATATATTTTTTAAAAAATGCAAGGGATCTTAGACTTTTAATATAAATGGAGACCATATATGTGTGACATCATAAAAAAGTTCCTTTTGATAAGATCAGATAATCAGAGTGGAGGGAATAATTATTTTGTGCAGTTCATTTTCTTCATGTGGATTTCATATCTCTTTGTTCACAAAATTTTCTCTAAAATTAATTATTATCTTCTTCAAATTAAAATATCGATAAATTAGTATTCAACCGGTACGTTACACGGTGAGATAAATTCCCAATATTTCATATAAAAAAATTCATTACATAAATTGCAAAAAACAATAAATAGTCACAATATAATAATTAAATCAAATGAAAAAACAACATGAATTCAGTCGATATTTTCAAAGCTTCACATCTATAAAGCAAAAAGACTAAGAAAATAATTTTTTTACATCCTCTTCAACCTAATCATTGCAACATAATGATATAAAAACAAAGATTAAAAAAATAGTCACAAAGATTTTCAAGTTAGATCATAGATTTCAAGAAAATAAAATTTAGTCATATATTATGACAGAATTATATTATGTGTGTCTTTAGCTATTGGTGAGATCGGAAATAAATAGATTTTTATTGCACAAAAAAATAAAATAAGTCAGTTGATTTGTTCTAAATTATTATGATCCAAGTTTCCATTTATAATATAAGTTATTTTGAAATAAATTTTGATTTCCATATTATCAAGAACTCTGAAAAGAAAATTTTGAAAATCAAACAAAGATAAATAATAAAGAAATAAATTAATAGAGATAATATCAAACAATTAATTTATAATGCCTTCATTTTCAAATAATTCAATAGCAGGAAGAATAATTCTTAAAAAATATTAATCCATAAGAAATTGAACAGTTACTCAACGTCAAATTTACATCCGTAGCAGATAATAAAAAATTATAAAGACTCATAATTATTTACAAATACTGACAAAAAAAGAAAGAAATGAGCAAACTAAAATAAAAAAAGGAATATAAAAAACTAATAAACTAATATAAATTAATAAAAACTCATGATGAATATCTAAATAAGAAAAGTTTAATTTTTAAAACTCGAAAATGAGGCTTATAAGTTTTTCAATTTTTTTTTTAAATTTTTTTTAATGAAGTAGTTTCTTTTTTTTTGTATTATCTAGGTTAGTGAGTTAATTTTGCATTGACAAAACTTATATATTGATAAAATTACACTAGCTCTAAATTGTTCTATATTCGGAAGACTTTCATTAAGAAATCCGATCATGGAGATCAATAGTGGCTGAGTTATAATTTCTCTAACATAAAAATTGTTTTTTATTTACAGATCTAGAATTTTATACATGGCAAGTAGCAACGTAAAATTTTTGTAGACAATAATTTAAAAAAGTTTATCCAATTAGAACAATAATAAAAAATAATACTTAAAACGTAATGCTCCATACCATGTAACAACCGCGTTACGATACACAGATATATATAATTACTACGCCCATGTGCCCATAAATACATACAAGTGTTACATAAACTGTCACGATTTCAAAAAAATTTAATTCAACTTTATGATTTTCATGCAATCTACGACGCTAAATAATAATAATATATTGTAATAATAGAAAAGTGATATTTTTTGGGGTTTGGTTTTCATATATTCAAGGATTTTAAGGAAAGAAAATTTGAAAATTATATAAAGATAAAATTTTGTGATTTTAGAATAGGAGGAATTATAGAATGAATTTTAAAAAATTATGTAACATCATGATGATGTTAGTAAAATTATAGGCGGAAAAATTGTAATTGAGAATTCAAATCTAATTAAAAACTCTTATATTATATATTATATGATATGACGTTCAGGCCTAGTAAAAAAAGGAAAAATAAGATGAAATCACATTGCAGCAAGTCCCAAGAAATATGGCACCACTATCAATTCTGAGAAAGGTATAATTTCACAAATTGTCCCCAACTTTTGAGTTAATAATCAGCTGAGTCCCCAACTTTTTTCTACCACTTAGGCTCTTAATCTTTTATAAATTCTCACGATAGGTCTTTTTTTACAGATTCCATCAATATTATTATTAATTTTTTAATAAAATTACTGTTATACCACTTCACTTTTTAATTTTTATTTTAAAAAAAAAGAAAAACCCACCCACCCAAGAATTGTCACCGAAAATGGCAGCAAAATGTGGCCGTTTCCGGCGGCCAAAAATTGGGGAGGGAGTGAATCCCAGCAATTTGCTATCGAAAAACAGCCCCTTTCTGGCAACAAATGGATGGATTCAACCCCCCAAATGCTGCTAGAAAATGACAGCATACGGCAGCAAAAATGGGGGTGAATCTCCCTTCCCCCCTCCCCAAAAATTCTACTTTCCCGTAGCAAATGGGGTAATATTTTGGGTTGGGTTGGGTTGGGTTGGGTTGGGAGGGGAGGGGAGGGGAGGGGAGGGGAGGGGAGGGGGTGGTGCCAGAAACGATAGCAAGCCAGCAAAAAGGGGGAGGGAAGATTCACCGCTGACTATCGTTTCTGACAATAAAAATGGGGAGCTAATCCCTCCCAAAAATGCTGCCAGAAATCTGGCAACATTTTTGTTGCCGTTTCTAACAGCAGATGTGAGGATTTACCCCCCTCCCCAAAAATATACGCCGTCGGGAATTGTAGCCTTTCGGCGGCCAATCTTGGGATGGGAGGGTGGGTTTTTTCTTTTTCTTTTTTAAATTTTTTTATTATTTTTAAATCTTTTATTTTTAAAATTATAAAGTTAAGGGGTATAATGATAATTTAATTGAAAAAGTAAGGGGTATAACGATAATTTAATTGAAAAAGTTAACGGTAATATTGACGAAATCCGTCAAAAAGGACCTATTGTGTGAATTTATGAAATATTGGGGACCAAAGAGGTTAGAAAAAAAGGTTGAGGACACAGTTAATTTTTAATTCAAAGGTTGTGGACGATTTGTGAAATTAACCTTTCTGAGAAATTATCTAATAACTTCGAACATAAGTAAATCCATTAATAAGTTTTCTTCAAGATTAAAGTATGTGCTTGAACATGTTAGGGCATTCATGCATTCTTGTGAATGAATATCGTGATATGCCTAAGAGAAATTAACTTGATTATATGATAATCTAATATTGGAAGATCTATTCTATATAGCATTTATTTTGATCGTCTTTAAATCTAAATGATTGATTCTCTAAAAGGAGACTCGTATAAATTGCTTTATCATTATAAAACAACTTGTAAAATAGCATGTAACCTTATCTCCCGCCAGATGCCTATGTAGGGGGATTATACTGTCAGATACCCATATAATGGGAAATCATTGAGAACATACATAAGATACATGTGAGTTCCCAATGATCTCGAGCCATATAGATCACCATCGATAAAGAAGAATCTTTCTAAATCACTTCGGGTCAGCGGGGCCTTCAAGCATCCGAAATACGCCGGGGTTGTAAATGACATAGCCTTCCTGATAGAACTCCTCGAGGACTGAAATGTTTGGAGTAGTATAAGATAGTTGAGGATTTTGTGCTACAAAAATAGGCAAAACCATAGGAGAAGGAATCGTCACTAGCGGTTGTTTAGGTGCCGTAGACTGCTTGTCACAGTTTCGGGTGGCACTGTACCATAAAAAAGGATGAGAAGTCTGATTAACATTAGCTTGTTGTTGTTTTGGCATGCTTGAGTTTGGCTCTCCAGGGGATCCTTGCCCTCTCTCTGAACATGGTAAGCAAGTGGGTTCAAGAACCAATAGCGGTATAAATCCTACTACGCTTCTCGCAATAATAATAATAATAATAATAATAATAATAATAATTGCTAGATAAGGTTAAGAATTAAGCTAATTAATTACTATGAAACGTGAGAAATGCGCATTATACGTGGAAAAGGCACATGCATGCACTAAAACACGTTTAACACTAATTAATTTGCTTAATCATACCAAAGGTACATGCATCCAAATATGTAGTGCACGATATTATACTAGAAAATATGCATACTCCATAATCTTTTGTAAGCATTATGCGTCTACCTTAGATATATATTTTACTAAAAACATCAATTTCACCTTTTTTGTCCTTTGAATAGTCACTTTTGATAAGAATAAAATAATTTGGCTGGGGAACAGCATGACATCATGGGTTTTTCTTAGTCTCCCAGGCTTTGAAAATGATCAGATAATCAATTTTCAGCAATCAGTATTCAACAATGAAAACTCCACAAACCATTATCAAGTCAACGCATGAACCCGCGTAGTGTGGATTCTGTGTTTCTTGAGGGTCTGAGATAAAGTTTAGAAAATGAGCCTCTATAAACTAGTTTAATGATAGTTTACAGTTCTAATCATTACATTAAAAAAAAACTAAATCATTTTACAGTTACAATGTGTTACATAATAATGTGCGCTTGTACAAGTTATCAAAATGTCCCCCTTATAGCTTTGTGTTTGAGGCTGTCACGTCATCTTTCTCATGGCAAAACCGACCTTAAGCGCATGTACTAAACATTATAAAGTCATTATAATTTGAGTTGGATGCAAACATTATTAAATAGATTTTGTTTTTGTACAGTTGTATTTATCAAAGTTTTGAATACTACTCGGCCCTCCCATAATAAAATTGACTAGTATATGTCTCTCTTTCAATATATGTAAAATATTGGATGTCTCTTGCAAGTTGACATGGGTATTAATTAAGGTAGTATAGTTCGGTTGATTGAAGGTCAAATTTGGCGAAGGTAGGATTGATGGTATGGGGCACATAATAGTTATGAAAAGAACCAGACAGTTGATGTATTTGTTAATTAAATGCTTCATGGCCCTTCGAAGATGTGTAATTTTTGGGCCCTCCATTTATCAGAAAGTCGGTATAAGTTATGAAACTATCCTCAAATAACGTTGAACTAAGCCTTAAATTTGAGTGATTTGATGTTTTAGGCGCGTTACTTTTGTTTTTTTTTTCATTACTTTCATATCTGGAATTTGGACTTATCAAGAAACATGTGTAGAATTAGATGAGACTTGGTCTTGATTTTTACCCTTATATATATAGAGATTCTTAAAAGCATAGTGTATGGTCAAATGTTCAGCTGAAGCTTCCAAATTATACGAGTCTAAGCACGTTAGGCAAACTAGCAAAGCCGAAGTGTAGCTATGGGGCAAGCCCATGCTTCAACTGTTTATGAATATAAACGAGCTTTTCAGAATGCTGATTAAAAAAAGTCATCAGTAAACATACACCAAGGAACCGCATCTGCCGAGCATAATAGACTAATGTCTATGGCAACAAATTCAGAAATGAAATTGGAGAAAATGAACTCAACAATAAAAGACAGTTTATACAAAAAGAAAATGGAGAAAAAGGCTCTTTGATCAGTTCTTTCAACCAGTACAACAATGCAAAATTTATTTCTTTGAGAGACTAAACATAGAATTCTTGATTGAAGATGATGTGAGCTATCTCTTGTGGAGCCATTGCTAAAACTTGGAATTCAAGTATACAATCAGCATTTAAAACAATTGACAACTAAACCATTTCGAATCAAATGCTTGTAGTAATCCAGGCAAGGCAGCATCAACCGTGTTTTTACTGTTAAAATTTTCACTTGGTGTAGAGAACATCTTCCCATGGGTGACGGTAAAGTGGCTGCTTCAGTCTCTTTTGGTCGAAGGTATGCCTGAAATTTGAAAAGAATGAATTCACTTAATATATCGATAAGCAAAATAAGATGGGTGTGGGCACATCCAGATGAACAAAGTGTAATTGAAAAACAATAACTCACCCGATAAGGCCAATGGAACGTGCCAGCACAAAGAGTCCGTTTAGGTAACCAATCCCAACAATCTCGTCAATTTCCTGTTTTGTGAACATACCACTGCCAGCAAGAAGATCCAAGAATAGAGAACCAATGGCACCATCAACATTAAGTACGAGGTTGTTTGCTTTTGAAAGGGTGTAGGTTTCAACTTCAACCGCATATTCCATGTACTTAACAGAAGGGAAATTGGAACGTGCAAACCGTTGTAGCAGTTCTACTCTCTGATCTCTGTTGTCGCCCCTCTTGATTCTTTTCAATCAGAAAACAATTAAATATACTCAGAACAAGGCGCAAAGATCTTTCTTTTTTTTTTTTTTTTTGGGGCCAAAAACTCGTGTTTCCAGTGCAAAAGATTATTGTGGAATAAAAGAGGTTAAGAAAAATGTTGAACAAATAGAGGTCTTGATTACCTGTGCCCAATACCAGGTACACGAATGCCTTTCTTTTTCATGCTTTCAACAAATTCATAAGGAGTAAGACGCTGGAAAAGACAGCTCAATGCGTCATTTTAAGAGTAGGAATAATGAAATATTAAGTATGCTTCTCTAGTAATAATTCTCATGAATCAAAGAGAAACCGACCCTGTCATAGGCATCCTTGAAATATCGAGCAGCGTCATCAATAGCTCCACCAAATCGTGGACCAATTGTCAATAAACCTATTTTCAGAAAATATGACCAGGTTACTTATAATTTTTAAGCTCATTTTGCATTTATCTTCTTCGAAGATAAGCAACAGTATGTAGTTCAAACATCCCATTAGAAGAAAAATATGAGTAACCTACCTGAAACAAGACTGGACACCAGGTCTTTTCCAGCCCGAGCAGTGACGATGGTGTTGTGAGCACCGGATACACAGGGACCATGATCAGCACATAACATGATGCAGATCTGGCCAAGACGAGTGCAAACCGGATTAAGTACAAAACCAAAATTGAACATGAAAGATGTAAAAAGGAAATAATTAGGTAAACCATAAATGTACGACTTTGGAAGTCAGAAAAAGGGGTAATGTCAAAATACAAGACTACAATACAAGACTACAAGAAACTCACTTCGATGAAACGAGTACAATAACGGGGAAGGCTTCGTTTGAACCACAATAAGGAAATAACATCACCCACTCCTAATCCCTGCTCAACGATGGAAGACATTGGGACGCCTGCATAGGTTGGCTCTTCACCTGGAAAAATGTATTATAATGTTAATTTGAGCATTTTCTTATTGACGCACTACAAATATATTCCCCGAGATACAAAACAAGTCCTTTACGCACCTCTGTCATCAGAGATTGTGGAAATGATATGGGTTGGGGCCCGAACTTTTCCACTCTTAATTGCTGTATTAAGATCCTCAGGAATTTGAGGAGGTGTGACCTCTTTCACCGGTGTAATTTTACCCTCCTCAGCCTGTAAAAATGCAATCAAGCTGTTTGGTAAAACTAACACTTGAGTAGAGCATAATATACGAACATGTTTGGCTAAAACTCAAGATGTCTCTGTATATAAGTAAAAAGGTTTTAAAATAATTTAAACTTTTTGTTGGTAATTGGAAATAGGTTTATGTTTTGCCCGTAGGCGTTGCAAGATGAGTATGAAAAGGTAACAAAGCATATGATAAAACTCACCAATTTCTGAAATGTTTCTTTGATTGCACCTTCAAATGCTTCATATGAAGTGGGAACAACAGCACCAACATCCCTGAGCGCTTGATTCTTGGCCTGTGCAGATTCCATCTCACCACCACTCTTAGCCCCCTGATTATAAATAATTAAGAAAAGTTTTAAGATATTTTCTACGAGTTAATCTTATAAATCATAGTAGATAATTACAAGTGGTGGTTTAGCTTACAGCATGACCAAATTGTACTTCAGATTTGAATAGCCTAGCACAAGTTCCACTGACCCAAGCAACCACAGGTTTGTTGATTTTTCCCTGTTTGAGGGCCTCAACCAGGGAATATTCATCACGTCCACCAAGTTCACCAAGAACAACAATCATTTTGACCTGATTTCATTATGAAAACTTAAGATTAAGAGAATACAAGTACCATTTTACATGCCCTATAGAGCAAAAATATGGAACAAAATGATTAGTTGGAATCCTAGTTCAATAATTCAAACAAAAAGTTTCACAAATTTTATTGCTCTTTTTGAACTAATAATATAAATGGTAAACAAACTGAACGGACAGAAGAACATGAAACACCTGCATAAACTTTAATCTTACCTTTTAGCAAGAAAAACAGAACTTTTTAGACTAAGTACAACAAAATAAAGATAACATATGGATCAATGACAATAAAAATAATGAGAAAATGGAGAAAAAAGAAGGAAAAGTAAAATAAATTGATGTACCTGAGGAATATTATTGAACCGCAGGACATGATCTGACAATGTTGACCCAGGGAAGACATCTCCACCAATCGCAATACCTGTAGAATTCTCATAATAAATAACATAAAGTAAAATTCACTTTAGCTCAAGGAGTTAAATATCCAACCTTCGTAAATTCCATCAGTGACACGGGCGATGGTGTTGTATAGTTCATTTGACATACCACCCTGTAGTTCAAGAGAGATAACATTAGAAGAAAGACCACAGAGAACCAATAATTACATGCTCTATCAAAGGTAATAATGTAGTACCATAAATAAAAGTTTGATTATTGTACTATTTCTACTTTGAACTGTAAGACTAGAAAGGTTTCAAAGTGCATCACTGTGAACTTTCGGGATACCCTTAATAGACCACAAGGGGAAAGATAATCATAGCCTATAATAGGTATTGGATTAAGCTAAATTCAGTTGAACATGCAATTTTATGAGCCCGCATATTGATAGGTGCATCGATAGGTAAAACCATGAGTGAGTTCCTTTTATTGAAGCTTTAAAGCAGTATATAATGATGAGTGCATAACATTTTATGTAATAAACTATGTATTTGATATATCATATTAAGGGAGAAAAACTTTGCAATGATTACGCACAGATTTTGACACGAAGCCAACAGATCCAGGTCTGTACAACTTGCACTGAATGATATTATCAATTGTTCCGGCGGTATCACCAATCTTAAATGCTCCAGCTTGAATACCCCCAACAGTAGCTGGGCCAATGACAACCTGAAATATGGGGATCGACATAATCAAAGATAGCACTCCCAAGGGGAAACCACATAGGAAATACTATAGACATGCCTTCAGGTACAGGAAAACCATTTCTTGTTAATAAATTTAATTGTTAAAATCAGATATACATTTTGACATTACCTTATTGTTTGCCTTGGCGTAACCAATCAATTGCTTGGTGTCCAATTCTGGGACACCCTCAGCTATAATAGCCACAACTCTAATGGTTGGCTGCTTAAGAGCAGCCATGGAGGAAGCAGCAGCACTGCAAGGACAGTGTAATTGCGGGTATCAGCACAAGATGATAATAAATATTGCATTGAAGATATATGTAATGTAAACTAGACAGGACCAACCTTCTAAATGATGCAAAATTAATGAAAACATCAGCTGTAGGATGTGCAGCACAAGCAGCTTCAATACTGCAGCAAGAAAAATCAGTGTCGTTTAGCATTTAAATCAAGCAGAAAATTACTTGCAGTATGAATAAGAGGCAAATTTCAGGAGAAAAAAGAAAAAAGTAAAACGCACGTGGAGTGAACTGGAATGGCAATTTCTTCCTGGCCAAAAAAAAGTTTCTGGAATCCCTCAGATCCAGGATTTATAATTCCAGCAACAGAAGGTGTTTCTCTCCCTGCAGCGCATGGAACAAGTCTTGATCAACAACGAAAATGCTACTAAAATATCTAACTCATTTGCAGTTATATAAATAACAGCTTCAGATGTTGTACACGTACTTACCACAAAGGAAGTCAAAATCAAGCATCCGCTGAATTGGCAGTTGCTTATAATTGTAAAATAATGCTTGTGTAGATTTTGAGAAAAGTTGCCCGGATGCCATGATATATAATATATTGCCTCACAAACGCCTGAATAAAAACTAAACATCAGCATATAGTTCTTTTGGAACATAGTAAAAATATCAATACTCTTTTCAAAAATTTTCTCCTCCCAGATTCCGCCACCCATCCTACATGGGGGGCTGTCCATATGCACACACATGGGGGCTGTCCAGTGACAGCCCCCCATGTAGGATGGATATCCCGCCACCCATCTGGGAGGAGAGCGGGACTGCTGCTCTGCAGCACTGCATGCAAGTTCCAGCATCAGTCACCATTGCATTGAATGACAAATCTAATTAATAAATCCCATATCAATACATTTGATTCAATCACATTTGCTGTAAAGTAGACCGTTGCTAAGCAACAGCAGTGCCTGTCGCATTGGTATTTTCGTAATTGATAATTTTGACAACATTATTGAAGAAATTTCCAAGCAAATAGTCACTCTGTCAAACATATATGATGAATTCTAATGCTGTGACAATGATCACCTTGAAATTTGATCAATAGCAAAACCTTATAGCAGCATGTCAAGTAAAAATTCTAACTTTGTCCAAAATTGTAGATCTTGGTTCACACACCCAATCACCCAAGAAGAATACTACTTTTTCAGAACTTCTACTGTTCTAGCAGAGATCCAACAGGGTTTAAATAAATCCTACATAGCTTCAGTAAACAACAAATGTAGGCATGTTTCCTCGTAAACATCGAAAAGTAATACTCAAAGTGGGATCAAGAAATTCAACCCTTTCCCAATAAAAGACAGTGATTGGAATCGTAGATCATGAGAAAAATGACTACAAAACAGATCAAAGAATAAAAAATCACACTGCCTCACAAACTGTAAGAGTAAGGATATGAACACGGGTAGAAGTAGAATGCAAGAATATAACAAAATGCACAAACCTCGGAATCCAAGAGATAATTGAAGTCTCAAGACTCACCCGAGAAGAATCAGAGAAGAAACCAACAGGGTATTTCTGTTTTTAGGAGAAGAGTAGAGGGAAAGGGAATTTATATAGAAGTAGTTGTTAAAAGAAGGTGGGCTATGGGGAGATGGAGTGCGGGTGGGTGAGGGGTAACAGAGCAACTAATTTTTATGGGTTTACGTGTCATTTGGCAGTTAGCTTACATTTGATTTTGGTCTCTCCCCTTCCCACCCACTCCACCCCTCTCCTTCTATCTCTTTCTCATACACACATCACCTCACAGTGAATGAGAATCAGAACTCAGAAGCACACATTTTTCACGCAGCGAGGGGGTTACTGTCCGAGGGAGCTGTTTGAAGCTTTCACAATGATGAAAAAGATGGGTTGAATGAGAGGAGAGATGAAGTGATGGAATGAAAGGGCTGCTGGTTGGAGGTTAGGTGGAGCCCCAGGTTGGCTTGACCAATCAAGATTTTCTGTATCAAATTCGCCATTGATTTTTGGGATAATTACTTTTATTGCCATCTTTCCAGCGGATTTGTGATCTTGTGATCGCAGAGGTGGAAGACTAGGATCACCCGCCCGGGTTGGGGCGCCCTTGAACCAAGGGAAGGAGAGCGGTGGAAGGAATAGTGGCGTTCAGGCACCTGTAATAGTATCAGGTAGTGATTTGTTAATATGAAGACATCATCTTCACGAATCAAAACAACTCCATTTTGTCACTCACAAGGTCTATTATTTTAGTGTAACTTATATATTCTGTAGTGCGTGGAACGATTGTGTACTTTTGTACAATAGTTTTAGTTGATGAAATGAAATGAAAACGTTTTTAGTTCCAAAAAAAACAACTCCATTTTGTCGATGGGACTTTAGTTGTTAAGAAATAAAATTAACGACTGTATTGTAAAATGGTTCAAAGGTATCTTTTCTATTTACAGTTTTTAAGTTAGTCCTTTTCCGTAATTTTCTGGTAGTGAAAGGACATTTGAGAAATTAGTTGAAAGTGACGCCAAGGACTGAAATTTATATATATATTAATAAAACGGCTAGTCAATTAGTTCGTACTTGCATTTTAAAGTAATAATAAATTGAGGGTAGAAAACGTATAGATTAATCAATTGGTATCAATTCTTTTTTATTTCTTTTGGCATCCAGTCCAATTTATGAATTCAATTGATTTTAATTATGCCAAACCAGATTCTATTAACCAAAAAAAAAATGATTTTAATTATATATAGGTTTTTTTTTACCGGAATTATATATATAGGTTGAAAAAATTGTAATTATATATTCATATATTTATTTATGTATTTATTTATTTATTTTCAAAGCTCCCAATTATCTTAATTCTATTAATAATTAATTTTTATCTCCATATTTTATATGGCTCTTGAAATTCACTATTGTCCTACAATTCTATGAACTCATCAATTTATAGCAGGTAGTGTGTGTTTCATTCCATTATTATAAAATAAAATGCCAAATTTTTTATTTGAGAGGATTAATGGTTGAAATTTGAAAGGTTACACAGAACAAAGAAAGTATATAAGTTAAAAAAAAAAAGAAATAAAGTAGAGAGTGTTACTAAATATGTGGTTAATTTCTTCCCTCTCTTGTGCCCTTTAAAGGGAAGCATAGAATTTTTGGACGGAGTTGTACAAATACTCATTTTTCGTTGTTCATTTTTATACAAAAGAGTACCATATGATACATTGTATAAGAGGTGTTTAAATATTTGTCAATGAATGTTCTCTAAGTGTTGACGAGTAGCACCATTTTCATTAACAGCGTGTGTAGTACGGTATTTAAACTCTTCTAAATATCAATGTTTTAAAAAGTGAAAGGTAAGAGAAAAGTGTTAAAGTCATACCTTGAATCTAAGAATACCTAAATATGATAAAGCGGTGAATACAGAGTAGCAAGTCTCATGACTAGGAGGGCACCTAAGCTCACTTTCTAGAACACGGTGAATACACTAGTTTAGAACATGCATTAATTTTCTTTGAATTTGTCTACTTGTACCGAATTCTTTGTACACACTTATGTGACCCATGTGAAAGTGACAAGTCTAAAAAGCGATATGATGTATAAAAAAATATAAACCTGTCACGTGTGTGTAAAAAATATGAATTCATTTCCTTTTCTTTTCCTTCAAGAATCATCAGCTAGGCTGTAGGTGCATCTTTTAATTAATATAAAGCAAAGCATACACCGGCGCTTAGTTACATTATTAGAGCCCATGCGGCAACCACCCACAGCAATCCATCGTTGACTACACTGCTGATGAATTTGTCCATTATTAATTTTTTTATTTGTTATCTATTTATTTATCTTTGACTAAAGAAAACCAGATATTCATACACGTAATCAAAAAATTGTATTTCCCATGGTTGGAGAGACCGACCCCGCGACTTTCTTGTGCAATCTATTCTTGACGATAAGAAGTAAAGATGGTATCCTTCGAAAAAAAAAAAGAAAGAAAAAGGGGCGGGGGGGGGGGATATTCACACAGGTGTAATCACTCCAATTTTGACTAGAGCACTTCAATACATTTCTTTAATTTGGTTGTACAAGATTTTGCTTTCATAATAACATTTAAAAAGTTGATTTAAATTCATTGAGATCCCAAAAATGGATGTTTATTTTGTTATATATATATATATATATACACACACACACACACACACACACATACACATAGCAGAAAAGGCAAAGGTTTTCACTGCACAGAACTGAAGACACAGAAGTGTAATTCAACTACCACTACACTAATTTGCACTTTCTAAGTTGTGAAACTAATCAAGCCCGATTTTAATTCGCATCCTGACTGCCCTGATTTTCAGTATTAGCTGTTGTAGCATTTAACAGTTCCAACCAAGGCAAGTGATTCCATAAGTGCTTTCAGAAGATGATCGGGGTAGTTCTCAATGAGAGCACAACCGTTCTCTGATTGCATGGAACTCAAAACCCGACCAACGATCTGACCAAGAAAAGAATTTCTAAGTTCTCATCTATCCTTCCACAATAAAATGTGTCGCATACTCGCACTAGATAAAATTTGACAATGGCAAAAGATAACAGTACGGACAAACCTTCCGTGCATAGCCTCCAAAAGCTACCCCACTAATCAATGCATGTGACGAACTAACTGAATGTAAGTGCACAGATTCATCGCTTGATTCATCTGTGGAAAGAAAAAAAATTAATTTTCAAGTTATTAAAATGGAGGCACCAACGGCTAGTTGGAAGGATGGACATTAAAGTACTTAATGGTCTGATGGAACAAATAAATATAAGCTGAAATCTTATGTATTTATCGTTCAATCTGTTCCAGTATTGTAAATAATGCAATGAATGTAGAAGACCATCTGAATTCAAGGCTACAAGTTTAGTACCGAAAATTTTTCTTGTTTGGAAAAGTCTCTTTTTCTTCAACCCATCGATAGTGTGAGCATTGGTGCCTCCAGCTAATTGAAGAAAACCTGAACGTGTGAACACAGAAGCTAAATAATTTCAAAAGATATTCAGCTTGCTAAAAACCACCTGAGAAAGAAAATTCTGCTCATAAACCTTTAGGCTTATCCCTCGCTGTGGCTAAATAAGAAGCAAAAGCAATGGCTTCCCTCGTGGCGCCTCGCCCAATGTCTCCACTCATTGGTCGACCATCCAACTGCATTTAGCATCAAATATTCAGCTCGTCAGAGACCACTGATCATCTGCAAAGTTTTTCAATCTCATCAAGTTTTCACGGCACCCACTTGCCATAAATTAAAGCAATGCAGATTTTCCTCCATTGCAGAATACATAGCATTCATGGTAGATATGGTTGAATCCCTAAGATCAGGAAAGCTGACCTGCAAGGCCAATAGTGAATATGTTTTCCGGTCCTAAAAACTCAACTAACGTTCTGAATAGTCATTTTTTACACAGTAGAAAATGCTATTAATAGTCAACTCCAATTGAGATATGGAAGAGATCTGTACTTACAGCCACAAGCCTCAGATTATTAATTGAATCACCCAAACCATTCCACAGATTTCTGAATGATGCATCCTTCCTATATAACATTAAGTCAAATGAGAATCCCTTGGTAAAGAAAATATTAACGGGTATGATGTCACGTCCAATCTCAACACTGTTAGACACCTAAACATTTATCTGACAAGCAAAATGCTCTTATCGTCCATATATATATATATATATATTTTAAACAACCATTCCAGTTATAGGCAGAATCCAGGGCCCATAGCATGCAACTGATACCACTTGCACCTGTAGCTTATGTTGCATGGAAGAATTTAAACTTTTCACCTAAAATCCTTGTTGCTTTTCAACATTGGATGGGATTTATTTATTTATTTATTTTAAATCCCAGTTCACACCCCACGGTTTGCTCCATAAGGAAATTAAGGAGAAATATCCGTGCCACATGGGGAAAAGAAATCGAATTTGTTCTACATCAGCAAGCAACAGCTTAAAAATGGGTGTTGACATGTGGAGCCTGGAAGAGTGACTGAAGAGTGGAAGTGGAGGATGGTCCATTGTGTCAGACCACTAAGAGCTTGTTCTGGGGAGGTTTATCTAATATCAAATCAATATCAACCACATATTCTTCACAAAAAACAAATTTTCACAATTCCCAATAATCTTTTTTTACATTCTCACCACACATTCTCTATAAATCTAACTTCCCTTTACATAAAGCTCCTAAGAACAAGCCATAAGTTAATCAGTAGATGTGAATTCTACAACCCCCCCACCCCCCCGGGCGAGGGCTTTCCATTTTACGGGAGGTAAGGGAAATTTTGGCATATATGGGAGAGAAGGAGAGTAAGGAAACACGAAGCAGATTTTCAAAAAGTGGATAACGTAGATAGGTTATTTTTGAATCCAATTAGTTTTCGAGGTTAAGCAAGACGGGGTCTTTTTTCTATGAATTAGACAGGCTGCGAACAAGTATCTTCTTTGTTAGCATGAAAAATTAGCAACCATAAAAGACACTTATCTTACACTGAAAGTGAACTGAAAGATCTGTGTATTTCCTTTTTTCAATTTAGTCACTGTTCCACTCAAAATTACAGTTACAGCTTGATTTGTTATCCCGATTTTTCGTTTCTTTGAGATGATTCTAGACGGGTTCCTGAAATTGTCTGTGAAGGTTGAATCCAAAATTTGGCAACACTAGCTACTTCTTTTTGGTATAGTACTAACACATTGACATCAACTTATACAGTGGTTTGGCAAGTGGTTTATAAACCAATTTAGTTTATAAACTACCTGCCAAACCCGCTGAAATCTAAACCTGAGTCTCACATGCTATAATTAAAATCGGTAAATGAAGTGAACCTGATATATATTTATCCTTGGAAATAGCCAAAAGAAACTCTTGACACTACCTTCCACTTGTGTGAATTTCAATGGCATCAACATCATCCCTTTTAAGAAGTTCAGCTGTTGCAGTAACATCTCTTACGTATGTAATTGCTTCTGCATCAATCAAGCCATTTTTACTTCAAGAACTAAAATAATTCATATATCAAAGAAGGTGAAGAAGTATCCCCCACCAACCCACACCCACCCCCCCCCAAAAAAAATGAAAAAGAAAAAAAGAAAAATGAAAAAAGGAAAACAAGGCAAAGAAAATTACACATTACTTATTTTATCAAATGGACAAACAGGTAAGCAACGACCGCAGCCATAGCAGCGTTCAGCCACAACTCCACCCTGCTTACGGTTATAATTAGGACATTGTAGGAAAAAGTGAAAACCAAGGTTCTATCATAGAAGCTGACAGAAATACATGAATGCATAAGTTCATTAAACTACACCTTGGATCCACTAGCAACTCCTAATTTTGGGATTGCGTTGGCAGGACAAACGCTCTCGCATGGCCTTGAGCAATCTGATGGACAGTCATCTGGATCAAATTCTGGCAAAATGGTAACAAGACATACAAGTACTTAGCCAACTGGACTTCAAAAATCCAAGATACCAGTATCAAATATGTCCACGACTGCAGTCCATGAAGTCACTTTATTTCCACTAGTTATTTATTCATCACACTGATCAAATTCTAACTAAATATGATGTTTAAATTGGTGTTCCAGAAAAGGTTATAGTCTCCAAGACTAAAAAATAGAGTTTATTGACTGGCGATGACGGACTGCAACATTTTAGATTTCTAGTGCACCAACCCTTGAATGTGGCTGCTCTATAACTTTTAGTGTGGTGCATGACTACCCACTTATGATGTAAGTGAGCAATAAAATGGCGGTGTTATTTGTTTAAACACTAACAGCATTTTTCATATTGTCGTACAAATAGAAGACAACTATAGCTTATGCAGAGTGCTGCTTGTTTTATTTCCTATTACTTCTTATCGTGAAAAAAGATCTGGAAGAGTTCAAGTAAATTAGAAGAACATTTTGTGGAACATCTCAGAATAACTAAAAGATCTAAGTTTACCTCAGTCCCTGATTTAGTTAATCTCAAATTACAAGCGAACCATACATAGTTGTACAATATGTAGTTCTTGAAGAAACTGTATAGCAAAACTATGATCATATGCTAAGTGGAAAAAGTAGAATTTAAGGTCATAACTGCAGTATTGTCCTATGGAAAAAGCTTAAATGTGTTTATATATCAAGTTCTCCAAGAAAATCCTATTATTTAGAGAGGAAAGTCACCAGCTTTACGAAAATGTAGATCTTCATCATCATTGACACTGATCATTACCCAAGGCCTGCGAACAGGGACAAATGCTCTGGCTGCTTCAATCCCTTCATTTACGGCACTCACAACAGATGACTCGGCAGCACAATCAATGCAATCAACTATCAGAAAAATTACATTAAAACACAAATAATAGTTCTTCTTAAGTCTAAAAAAACACATATATACCCTTCACGGTTATATATATTATATTTTTATACAATCTCCAAATAGAAGTAAGAAAAAAGAAACTAGCAATTTTCTCTCAAAGGGACAAAGTTGGAACAAGAAAAGGAAATAGGGAATTTCATTTCAAAATTATGTAAAACCCTTTTAAGGTTGGGTGTTTGAGTCTCATTATAATTTTTTGAAATCATAATGAGGTGAAATAATTTTTGAAATTGTAATGAGTTGAAATTAGTGATTGAGATTTAATAGAAATTTGAATTTTATGGTTGCAATTAATTAGTTGCTAAAGCGGTAGCAAGTCAAATTATAATGAGAATCAAACACCAATAAAATCCCAGTACACCATAACCTCATTTTCCAACAATGCTATAGCCCCGCTTTGTATATCAAAAGTACTTCACTCAAACAGTCCTATATGCACATGTGATAGAATCGTCCACTCAAATCACGACACTTCAAACTAGAATCATGGAAACCTCAATGGCTGCATAGGTAAGAGAGACAACATCCAGTGGTGTTGATTTGGAGTTTGAGGTACCGTGATTTGAGTCGACAATTCTATCACTACAGCATATGGATCACTTGTGAAAGTATTTCTCCTTTGTCCATCCCTATTTTCCAGTTATTCAATATCTCTAGGCACTGCCAAGGTCCTAATTAGGCAAAGGGACCTAGGCTTTTATAAACAAGATTTGACAAGATTTGCTCACACGAATTTGATTTTCTGAGAAGTGGTTATGTCCAAGTTTGAAAGAATGTGTTGTTGAAAATGAGTTTCAAGGAAGTTGATTTTGGTCAAAGCAAAACCATACATGGATTAGCCCATGGAAAGAATTGATTTTTCCGAATCATTTCTTCCTACTCTCATCTCCAACACATTCTTTGAAAAAATATCATCTTCCACATTTTATCATAACCACTTTCTAACTATGGAATCAGCAAAGGAAGTACTTCTCTCATAATCACTCTTCAAAATATCAATCTCATGCTGTCCCTAAATTGACCCTGAAGTGGAATTTAGGACTAAACCAAAAACATCTTAGCATAATTTTTTCACAAGATAAAGTGGACACAAAACCAAATTAAAGGCCTTGTCTTTTTCATTCAATTATTTTACCTCCAGCGAGAGTGTAAACCAGAGAAAGGTTCCTGATATCCATCACATCCTAAATAAATCAAAGAAAAAAGAGTTACAAAGACGAAATATCAATGGCATGTTTCACAGGAGAATTTGATGAGACTGTAGAGGAAGAATCTCCAATTCAGTTAGCTATATAAATTGCACACATTTTATGCTATAGATTGAATCGAGAGTGGTTTTTCAAAGATACCTCAAAACTAGCACCGCAAATAAGCTTGACCCAGTTGCCATTTTGCAGTGATTCTAGCGGAGAGGTGATGACGGAAGGAATCCCTCTTCTTGCTATAAGGTTTTTCACCTTTTCGAGGCCTCTCTTACTGCGGCCGCTCACATGCACCTGATCTGTAAATAAAAATACAAGAAGAAAAGTCATTCAGCCGAAATATAAATTATAGAGGTATATATATACACGCATATTACATACACATAAATACATATACATATAGATAGACAGACAGGCTACTGACTTCGGAGTTGTGTGGGAAGAGAGACGCTGCAAAAGAAGCTCAGGGACATATCAGTGAGGAGAGCAACAGAGGGGATAGAATTTTGTGCCCAGGAGACAATTTTAAGGGATTTTATTTATTTATTTATTATTATTATTAATTTTTTTTTTTGGGGAAGAATTTAAGGGATTTTTTTAGGAGATTTTTTCTAATTTCAGATATATATGTAATTCAGGAAATTTTGCAGCTTGGGTCCCTGAACCCGCAAATTTGTACAAGAAACTATACACATTTATTATCACTATAATATAAAAGGGGGAATAAGTGTAAAATATTCACTTTTCCTTTTTACCCTTGACTTTTTTATTAATGTCAAAAGTACCATTTCAATTTTACAATTAATTAGTGTTTAATTTTACAATTATTTAATTCATATAAATAATTATGTCATTAATTAGTATTTTGTATAGTATTAATTATGTAGTAAATAGTATTTATTAAGTAATAATTAATTATGAGTGTGATTTTTTATTTTTGTTGAATTGATAAATTTTTTCACTAAATAAATTTAATTTGCTTACACAGTTTTTATTAGAGTGCGTTTAATTACAAGTATGAAATTTAGTAGGAAAGAAAATATTTTCCTATCAATTGAATTACCGGTAATTGAAATCCATAGAAAATAAATTACAATGTGTTTGATTGTAAGTGAAATTCTCAAGAAAAAAATATGAATTACTTAGAAAATAAAAAATCTACACTCCCATAGGAAAATATTTTCCTTGTTTTCGAAGAAAACGTGGTCACGTGACCAAAAGATGGAAAATATTTTCCATGGAAAAAAAATGTGAATCAAACACCACAAAAGTATAAATCTAGGTGGAAAATCTTATTTTTCATGGAAAATCCTTGCCAATCAAACACACTCTTATATTTCTTTTATTTGAGTTTAAAGGAAAAACTTGTTCCATTTAGCTTTATTTAAAAATATGTTTTTATGTTAACAAAAATATTTACATGAATTTTAATATTCTTTGTCCCTGTAGTTTTTTTTGGGCAAACATTTGTCCCAGTAATTTAGTTAAAAAGAACAGTTCAAAGTGTGTACAATTCTCCTAATTTCAAAACAAAAAACAAATATAGTGTGTTTGATTGGCAAGAATTTTCCATAGAAAATGAGATTTTCGACCTAAATTTATACTTTTGTAGTGTTTGATTCACATTTTTCTCTATGGAAAATATTTTTCATCTTTTGGTCACGTGACCACATTTTTCTTGAAAACAAGGAAAATGCTTTCCTATGGGGTGTAGGTTTGGTAATTCATATTTTTTTCTTGGGAATTTCAATTCTAATCAAACACATTGCAATTCATTTTCTATGGAATTTAATTACCGGTAATTCAATTGACAGGAAAATATTTTCTTTCCAACTAAATTTCATACTTGTAATCAAACGCACTCTTAGATTTAATGCCCTTTTTTTTTCATTAGTAGACATAATTTGCCTAAAATCATTACTATTAACTTTAGGCAAATTAAGCATCAATATTTGGTATATACAATTATTAAAGTATCCTTTGATTCTCACAATATTTTCATTTAAATTAATTTGAAGATATGTTTATAATTTTCATTTGTATATTTTATCAGATGATTAAATTTTTAGAAATAATTAAATACTTTAACCGTTTTAATTTTTTTTTAACTTTCTTTCATCAATTATTTGGGGTGTTCAACAATTTAATCAAATTCATTAGTGTTACTAATGACATTCTTACAAAACTTTTGTGAACTCATAAATGAATTCATTTGATTTAGAAAACAATTTTAAGACATTCTTAATGATTATATAAACTTATAGATTTATTATTTATTTTATACAACAATGTTATGTTAGCTTAAATATAATAAGTAAAGATAAATATTCAATCAAATAGTAATTTTAAATGGCCATAATTAATAGCATTCCAATTCTACATATAATAATAATAATCTAAAAATGATATTTTTATTATGACAAAGGAACTGTAAAGGGGAACATATGAATATTGATGAAGGGGTTGAGAAACATACTCAAATGCCATCAGACTCTGTGAGTCTTGGCTCATGTATATTTTTTTTTTCTTTTTGCTTTTTTTAGGCCGATAAAGATATATCATATCTTAGTAATTTATTTTACTGTAATAACTTTTAGCTAGCATGTGTGTTTATAATAAAAATATATTATACCATTATGTAAATGATTTTTATGATACAGACAACGTGCAACGCACGTTTAAACTACTCGTATATTTAATGAATGTTGGTTTGTGATAACGACGAAAAATTAATACTCTCTCCGTCCCACCACGAAGATATTCTCATTTCAAATTTCACACAAACTAAAAAAAAGTGATTAATGTACTTGAAAAAGTAAAATTTACTCACAGAATTCCTATAATACTCTTATTTACTCATGAAAATTTAATTAGTTCATAGTGTGGTTAATTTCAAAAACATTAAATAAGAGTATGATAGGAAAAAGAAATTTTTAATACACCTCTAAAAATGGAAGGATAATATAATTTGAGACATACAAAAAAAGAAAATGAGAATATCTTTTTGGGATGAAGGGAGTAAATTCAACAACAAAGGTCGTGTGCAAAGAAAATTTTTAGAATTAGTAACAAAATGAACATTTGATGATGTATCATTTTCTTTGTTTATTTCATTTATTTTCTTTACCTTTTGTTGAATTGATGTGATTTAGACACATCACTTTCCGTGCATCGCACGAGTATTACCACTAGTACCCATATATAGAGATAGAGTCATAGAGACAACGTTGGAATTGCAAGAAGAGAAGCCCCGCAAAAGAAGCACCAGGACATTTCAATGAGGAGAAGAAAAGATAGAATTCAAACTAGAGATATTTAAACAAATCACCTTACACTAAACATTTCAGAAATGTTCATTTTCAGAGTGTTTGACAACTCACTCAAATTATAATCTAGATTATAATCTGCCACAGACATCATTTCGTTGATTTCAATTTTTTTAAAAAGTCAAAAAGTAAAAGTCAAGCCGCAATCTTTTACTTTTTTCAGAAAGAATAAAATAATGCCACGTAGTGAATTATAATCCACATTATAATCCGGATAATTGCCAAAAACTTTGTTTAATTTTAGGATGTCTAATTTTAGCATATATTAGTTTTTTAGTTTTTAATTTTAAGAAAGTAATAGAGTGAATGAAGTGAGTGGTGAAAGATTATGGAATATACTTGTGTGTTTGTAAAATATATGCAGATAAAAATAATTTGAACTTTTTCTCAGAAACCGAAGAATAACAATCTTTTCCTTCAGATAAATCACACATCTATTGGGGAAATTTGTAGATGAGATCCTTGACCTTACAAAAAAATTCAATCAAGTCCTGAACCTTTCCCTTTTGATAAAAATAGTTTTTTCTATTCGTGCAATGCACGGGACGAGTAATGTGTAAGAAAAAAAAAAAGGCTAATAGTTTACCTTAACCAACATCAAAATAGTATCAAATATGAATACTCTAATGAGTATGCTTTATAGGAGACAATATTATTCATTGTTCTAACATAGCATCAGTACCAATCATAAATTCAACTGCTTAATATTGTTGTATAATTATTGACAAAAAAATTTATTGAAACCATGGAACACCACCGTAAAACAAATATCCAATTGGCACAAAATTAAATTTCAAAATTATATAACTGAAGAGACCATTATTCCCAATTAAAAACATAAAAGAATTCAAATTATGCACATCATAAAATATTTTAATATATTTTTTACATTTAAATGAAAAACTGTAAGAAAGGTTTAAAAAATAATAGTAAGAAAAAAAATCGGTTGGACCCAGGTCCCCTCATATAGAGCTCTTCACAATCATGTCTTCAAGATCCCTCGAAACTGCCCAAAACCAAACATACCAAGGACACGAATTATAGCTCCCTTGTGGTTGTTTCACCACAATGATATCTATAACACCACCAAACGGGTGGAAGGACCCGATACGGTGTGGAAACATCTACCAATGTAACTACCGAGCTTCACCACATCCATCAATGCCATGAAGAGGAAATCCATCTCTGCACATTTTCTCGTACCAAATTGAGGATTCTTTACCACAATATCAAGAATTCGGTCTACATTCAAAAGAATGCTAATCAACATATTAACATTTGCATGCTCTTGTTCAACAAAGGAAACACTTTGGGTTTTGTGTTCTTAGGATATCTTTCTTTGAATTAATTGATCACATGAAGTAAATAGCTTTTTTCTATTTTAAATGACGTCGAAAAGAAAGGGTTACCTCGCCAATTTAAGTTTATGATATCTCAGTGAACGAAATCCATGCTTGGCTACAATTGCAATTCATCAAGAATCAAACATGGAATATACATTAGAAAAATAAACGCCCAGGCTGCCAAAAAAGACATGCAAGTTAAAACAAACACATGTACATCAAGATCATCAGATCATCCACATTTGAAAACGCAATCTCAAGAGACTCCATATCAATATCAAGCCCAATAACATGCATTGAAGAAGACTATTTTTATTCTTGTTTCACCAAAAGGAGTTATGGAAGGGATTAGAGGCGAGCTCTAAATGGGGAGAAATTGAACTTCCAAACTAAAGTAATAAGCATGAAACCAAACTACAAAAGTAGAAGCAGACAGAATAAGAAAACAATTTGTTCATTGAGTACTGAATTAGTTTCTCCATCTAACACAACGTATACCACTATATCGATAGTGAATTTAAGGATGCTAAATAGTTGAATTAAGAAGCAATGGGAAAGACTGAGAGTTCATTCCAAATACATCCCCACATTTACGGCAAGCAAGATACTAATTTTCTTGCCAATCATTGGATGTTTAATATAAATCCTTTAATGTATACCTTTTTTCTTCACCCTTTAAAGTACATCT
This sequence comes from Nyctanthes arbor-tristis, assembly GCA_963692815.1. NCBI lineage: Eukaryota > Viridiplantae > Streptophyta > Magnoliopsida > Lamiales > Oleaceae > Nyctanthes > Nyctanthes arbor-tristis. The sequence continues at coordinate 10,919 of CAVNYN010236841.1, read as the reverse complement.
ATTCTTATAGTTAGGAAACATTTCTTTTCTCTAGAACAGCCCTAATTTGGAGCAAAATCCAAAAATAGAGAGAGAGAGAGAGAGAGAGAGAGAGAGAAATAATAATAAACATAATAGCATACAAATACATGTATGTACGTAAAATTTAACTTTGTTCTAGTCCTTTTTCTTTAATCACATGCTATGATGCTACTTCAATTATATCACTCCTGTAATTGGACCAACCTCCTTGCTCCTCCATACATCATATCTAAATTCATCCTTAATTTGTTATACCTTCAATTGATACCTATTAAGTGCTTACCTATATTTCATATTTTATCCATTATACCGTAGAAACTCTATTTAAAACACTGATGACCTCATTCTCGATTCGTCGCAAGTGTCATGCCTGCATATAGAGATTAGGAAGGGGGAGAGAGGAGTGAATATCAGTAAACAATATAGCCGTACACAGTTACATGTGACATGTACTTTCTTGATCCTTGTATACATTGCTGCTTCTCATCCCATATAGTATATAAACAATATCTCAGCATGAAGAATATGGAAAATTGAAATTATCTATTGACAACCTCACATTTGAATTAGTTTCTATGGCAACTCTTTATCCACGGTTCCACTCACTGCTCTACATGCAAAAATACGAATAATGAAAAGAATAAAAGCATCTAATGAACGGCAATTATGCTCATATAATATTATTCTACTAACTTGATATGCCAATGAGAAATCCAACAATAGATAAACCGCAAAAAAGGGCACTAAACAAATGATTTTAGTTTAAATCTGTTTAGCATTCATTAGATATAGTATTTTGGGCAATTGTTAGTAATATTATCAATTAAAACTTAGTTTGAGGGCAAAACCATTTCCAATGCACAAATTGGACATGAAACAATTAATTTCAATTTATTCACACCTTTTTCATGGTCCAAGCATATTATCAAACAAAAGTAGAAAAAAAGGAACCAATCAACTTAATCAATGTTTTATACAACCTAGAAAGAAAGACTATAAATGTGTATATTCACAAAAGTGTAGCTAGTACTTGGTGAGGAGCCTGCGAATAGCACGCATGTTCTTTAGGCAAAGATCCAAAGGCAAGTACTTCTTTTTATAAGCTTGACTGAACTGTGGCTGCTTGAATTTGTGAAAATGGTAAGCATTAGAAGACAAGGGGCGGGGGCGCCGGGGGAGGGGGGAATCAGACATAAAAAACTCAATTCATTTGTCGTGACAAACTCACTGAATGCTACAATCAGCGAATGACAAAAGCATCGAGCGACATAAAAATAAGTAATCATCTCCTACTTGATAGTTCATAAGACTCGTAAGTCATTTAAGTCGAGTTTATAACAAATATATCAAAGCACTATAGCATAGTTCTCGAAGAATGTAATTCCAAGCTACTTGAACCAAGTAACGTGTTTAATACTACATATAGATATTTTCAGTATACTGTCAATTTTTACAATATAATAATGATATATATATATATATATATATATCGCTACCCACTATGGCAGAACAAAAAAAAAAAAGGGTCAGCAAACAACCTTACTAAATCTGATCACTTTGACCAAAAGAGACATTTGTAATAGTAGAAATCAGTGTAGGCTTTAATCTTCAAATTTAACTACCTCCACACTTAAACATTGCACGAAGCTAAACTGTCACAACATCATTTAATTTAGTAACTCATATCCTTGAAATATAGCCAGAGTTAATAATTTTATTGTTAAATCATGCAAAATATTAATAAACATATTTGATTAGGAAATGTACCCGGAAAGATAGTTGCAAGCTTCAAGCAGAAAAATTTCAAATAAAGAGATGGCTCATAATAATCTCAAAATAAAAAAAAAATAAATGAATAAACATTGAGATTCATATCAACTCGACGGAGGGCATGAGGGTAAGAAGCCATAGCAGCAGATCTCCAGTTGCAAGCATGATCAATGCCATTAGGGTCGCCACGCCAAGATACACCTTGATTAGTCTCAATCTCTATTACAGATCTAGCTCAGTAAAACTGAAAATAAAACAAAATCCTCCCGGCCACAGAGTCTAGAAATCAATCATCAACGTCACCCGATAGGATGAGGTTGGGCCATAACCATATGGTCAGGTCGGAATAATAAAAAGGAAAAAGAAAAGAAAGAAATCAAGAGATGTTGATTTCGTTGAAAGGAGAAATCATCGGCAAAGAGAAGGCAGCAACTACCTTTTCTAGAAATCCCTAATCTCTCTCTCCCTCGTGTTCTTGCTGGATTTGCCCTCAAGAAGAGAAGAGAACCCATCAATCGAACACAGCGAATGGCGTGGCCAAACTTAAGTAGAAGCCAAGCTGGTAGGATAGTACAATGGGATTGCGGGAATATGGAAGGATATTGTAGCCTTGCTAATATTTACAATGCCTAGAGAATTGCAGCCAAACGTCTTGGGGAATTGAAAAACCACCGTAGAATTCAGAGAAAAAATCATGCATCATCCATTGCTGCTCAGGTTTCTAGTTCATGTCCCAATGAAAATGGCCAAAAAAAAAAAAAAAGCCGAGGAAAAAAAAGGCAACTGAGTTTGAGCGGGAAAATGAAGTGGGGCCATTCAAAACTCAGCTGCTTTAGTAAATATTATAGAAGTGCAGTGCACATTAGCACATGTCAAACTGGTTTTTCTATAGTGTTCAATAGACACTATCTTATGGTGTCCAATGAGTTATGTGGTAGGTAGCCATTAGACACCATATGAGATGAGTCCCTAATAGTGTCTAATGAGTGCCTACTACATAACCTATTGGACACCATAGAATGTGCCCATGTCAAACCCCTCAAAAACATTGTATGATGTAAATAATTGCCCCCGCGTGGGCTGCTGGACTTTGATAGTTTAACTTATGATGTAAATAAGCCGTTGCTGCCGATACCTTCAGTCTTCAGAGTTAACATTGAACCGTAGGACTGCTAGGGCCTTCCTTGGCCTCCACCAACTGTGAGTTTTATCTTGATTTTGAGTTTCCATTTATCTTACATGTTTATTTACTGGAGGGAGAGCAATCTGTGTTGCTATTATTAATTGGTTTAGTCTTTGGAGGAAGAAAAATAATTAGGATTTAATAATGGATAATGATGGTTTAACGTTCACTGTTATTAATTCACGGTCTACGCTTGATCCCCCCCCCCCCCCCGGGTGATTATGATGCAGACTATTTAGTTTGCTTCTCCATTGATTCATTGAAAGAATTTTTAAAACTTTTACCAAGTATTCACTGATCTTTTAAATTTGAAACTTAGAAGAGAGAGAGAAATCCAAATAATTTCAACCTACTTACACCTTCATTGCATTTTCTGGACCAGCCAAACTCCTGGGTGTTCCGAATGTAATAGTGTGATATGATTTGATTTCTTGCTGCACATCTGTCTCTGGACATACTTGCTGATGAGATCGGAAGCTCAACCCTGATGCATTATTACGAGATAATGAAATTAAATGTGACTCGACCTTAAGCAAAATCTCTTAGTATAAAATGTTATTCCCTTGTCCCGATCTCTCTTAATATAAGTGTTTATTGGCATGCTTTCATCAAGTGAAAAGTCATTTATATATAGCGCATAGTACTTACTTGGCCACTCTTACTGTAATGTCTGAGAAATAGAGGTTGCAATCTCGTTTCCTAAGTTTTGCTGTGTGTCAAACTGGTTGTGATCGTACCGGGGTATGGCAACCAAGCCAATGCCCATTGGGAGGTTGAACCATGCTAATCATGTTATTTTAACATCCCAAGAGTCAAGGGCTTGATTTGTATTTGCAGGTTCTATTAACAAATAGCTGAACATCACAGTAACATAGCGCCCTGGCAAATAGCTCAAAAGACGGGTGCGAAGTTAAAGTTTTTGAGTTTAATTGAAGATGAGTTTCCAGATATAGGACCACCAAAGGAGATGGGTTCAGATAAGACAACACTACTATCGTCCATCATGTCTCAAACATTCTTCATGGGTAGACTGACCTCAATCTGACTAAAAATGAAACAGGATGAAATGCAATCTGTATTGAGCTTATAAGCTAGAACTAGGTTTGACATTCTTAATGTTCTATGATTTTTTGTTTGCTGGTGTGTATCAATTTAGCATTTGCAGCTAAAAACACCACATTTAATGCATGTGTTTCATTATATGGATGACGTTAATGAAATATTCAAAGTCATATTAAGACATATTGAATGGAGAATTAATGTACCAGTGAAGAAGAATAGATAAATCGTGTTAAATTTTTACATCTATTTTCTCAAGATGCTACTACACTTTGTGATTTAATAAATTTGTCTTTTGCTCATGTAACTTTTGCATATACAATTGTAAAATGATTGAGGAACAACAATTTTATTTTGCCTACACTCATGCATGTTATTATGCATATGTGTTAGCAATCTTTGTTTGCTTCCATGCTAGTTATATATTACTCATAAAAACAGCTTTATTGTACCTAATTTTTAAATTTTAATCTAATTTTTTACTCTATATATTATAAATAAATATTAGCTATTTTGCTATATTCAAGCATTATGACCAGCACTAGCGCACTACTGCAAAACTATGTAGCATATTTATGATCTCTTATTATTAACTTATTATTATGTGTTTTTGGTTATATATAAAAGTTTGCTTAGGGTGTTACTTTTAAATTTGAGATCATTTTATCTATCATTAATAAGAAAATTGTATGATGTATATAATAATGCTTGATTCAAATTACTATGAATTGATGATTCGTTCATGATATAATGTTATCAAAAATCAATCAATTCAAGAATTGATGATTGATTCATATATAATGTTCTCATCATGCTTTATGGAGTTTTCTTGTGGCCTATTGGTAGATGCTGGCTTTCGGGTCTTTTGTGTTTCAGGTGGAGCTTCTTTAGTGAGTGTGACCTGTGTTGTGTGTCTTCTGTGTTTATTGTGCTTTCTGTTCTTTTATATTTCTTCTTTCTTGCACTGGTGTTGCAGGTTCCTTTGTGTACTTTTTTTTGATGAAATGAATAAAAATTATAAAATTCTTCATTAAAAAAAACTAAAATAGTAATTATATATTGCAGGTAAATTACCTATGCATATTGCAATAAAAAATAATAAAGCATCATGTGCATTGCACGTGCGTCCACTAATACATACATCCGAACTCTGTGCAAAACTTTATGAGCTTGATCAATTTACGTATTCAATATATTATTTTTCTTGTTACACATGACTGCATAAGATTTTTGCACGATCCATGTTGTACTTCATGGATTCCAAAACTTGGGAAATCATCCATTTTTGCAAGATTTTTACCCTATGTCTTGTATAATTTTGAGAAAAATAAGAAATCGCATTTTTGAGTTTGTAACTTGTATAAGTTGCCTGCAGGATGATGTTTGTTGTAGAAAGACGGTACAGATTCATGAGCACAATATTAGTGCTTTCTAGGCTGTCGACACTGGACGAGGTGTATAGTGCACTTGATGAGGAACATAAACAACTGTTGCCGGCATCGTGCTTCAGACACCTACATGATATCAGAGACATCCACGTCTGCCCACAGTTGATTCACGTGTTGTTATTGTGCAGACTCTAGTACGGCAAAGAAGATGAACTCTGGTTTGGTCTGGAAAACAGTAGGGTTGTCTGTTTCTCACTACTTGAAAAGGGTTTAAACCCCGGGGACGAGTCAGACTACAAAGACAGGCTCAGAACTGAAGGCAGGCTAAAGTCCAAATATTTTGGGTGTCATAAAGGATCCGTCAAGCTGAAAGATCTGTTGACGGCATTCTTGGCAGAAAAAGAAGATATGCGTGACAAGTACAAGCTGGGGTTAGCACTAATATATGAGATGGTGCTGCGGTGCAAGGAGAGAGGACCTGCCATAGACCCTCTCATATCGGATATAGCAGATGATCTTGACTTGTTCAATGTATATCCATGGGGCAGAAAATCTTATGACTTGACGTTGCATACATATTTGAGGGAGTGGAAGACGAAAGCACCCAAAATTGTTTGGGAAAAAGATTTGCACAAGTACAATGCTTGGGGGTTTTCTATAGTAGTCCAGGTATGTTGCGGCGTCGTTTATGTCTCTAAACACTTCTACTCATTTAACTGTTGCATTCAAACTTTTAGGTGGATAATTTATCAACTCTTACGGTTGTTTTTTTTAGATCGTGTATCTAGTTTTCTTCATCAATAAATATTCTATGGTTATGCTTTTTTGACGAAAATTTACCATTTTGTGAAACACATGGGCTTTCAAAGCAATCCCAGCAGTGTCACGGGAATATGTAGAAGATTTAACAACTACCTATCTAGGATGCGTCGTTAGAGCTGGATAAAGCTTCCATGGCCCAAAGGTAATACAATTGGAGACTGTTTGGATAGAGCAGTTGTAATTTGTTTGTTGTGACATTTTTAGCTTCTTATTGGTTACGTACATAAGTGTGTACCAAAAAGGGAGCAATTTGTATTGTCTTTGAGTTAGCTTGCTAATTATCTGAACAAATTAATATCTAAATAGTGGTTGCAGGATGAAATTGGAAATTTATACAGTTTAAACAATTTTATGCTTTTCTATTAAGTTATAATCGTTTCGTCCATAAAACAAACGTATATTAGTTTTTTGAATTTAAATATCCTATTTTTGATGATCTTATGGCATAGAAAGAACTCAAGAATTACTGTGTTGAATGTAAAAGTTTGCTTATTAAGATGCATTATCATTTTAGGGTTGTACATAAGTTGCACATTTACACCCTAAACGAAGTAAAGAATTGGTTTGAAGACGTTTTGCCCTCGGGACGGCAGCTAGATAGTGTTGTGGAAGTTGGGCAGGTTGTTATCTGCGTTTAGAATATACACATGCGGTTCTATTCTACTCTGGTTTGGTGTAGGAAATGGCAGGGCCAATCTAACTCGTGAGTACACATTCTGATTCTTTATATATGAAATGCATCTTATAAAATGTCTTACATTGTAATATTTATTTCATCTTGTACCCGTTTTTGCAGTGGTGATTGTGATGCATTTGCCATTAAATATATAGAATTTCTCATCGCTAGCCTCGACTCGAAGCTTGTACGAAACCAACACATCACGACCTGGAGGACAAAGTTAGCTGCTCAATTATTTTTGCTAGACTATTACCCTTAGATTTGATAAACAATTTCTCATCTTTGGACTTATGTACTTCATATTTTAAATGTACAAAGAGATTTTAATTGTAATGTAAATATTGCTTTCACGAGCGTTGATAAGTGTAAATGATCTATAGAGGTTAGCATACAAGAAAGTATTTAGTTGAACTACGTATTTGTTATATTAACCAGTTTCTTACCCGACTCGTGTTTTGGCTTGACTTTAGCAGGTGCAAGTAGTTATGCTAACAGACATCTTGTTTGTGTTTGATTAAACATAAACAGAGGGTTGTGTTTATGGAAAAAGTGGCTTTTGTTTGCCAAAAGAGGGCTTTGTTAACAAGAACGGGCCTCTGTTAGCAAAGAAGGTGCCTCTGTTGACATAAAGATGCCCCTGTTGTCCCTGTTAACAAAAACTGAGATGTCTCTGTTAACAAAAAAGTAAGATGCCTCTGCTAACAAAGAAGGGGCATCTGTTAACAAAAAAAGGGTCTCTGTCAACATAGGAGAGGGCTTTGTTAACAAAAAAGGACATTTGTTAATAAAAAGAGGCTTCTGTTAACAAAACTGAGTGCCTCTGTTAACAAAGAATGGGCATCTGTTAACAAAAAAGGGGGTCTCTGTTAACAAAAACTGAGATGCCTCTGTTAACAAAGAAGGGGCCAAAAGGGGGACTCTGTTAAAGATGCCTCTGTTAACAAAAATAGAGGCCTCCGCTGGTAAAAATTGAGATGCCTCAATTAATAAAGAAGTGGCCTCTGTTAACAAAAGAGGACTCTGTTAAAGATGCTTCTGTTAACAAAAAAAGAGGCTTTTGTTAATAAAAAGGGACCTATGTTAACAAAAAAGGCCTTTGTTAATAAAAAGTAAGAGGCCTCTGTTTGAGAGAACTTGAACTAAAAGGCTTCTCTCTTGCCAAAAAGGCAACAGGTGCCTGGTGATTCGAAATAAGATCGATGCATAATGTTGAAGTTAATGAGCCCATCTCCCTTGCACTATGCCTAATAAGCATCTTAGATACGCATATTTGAAGATAGATTAGTTTCTGCTGGCATTGGGGAATTTTATTACGCTTTGTAGTGACGATGGCCATAATCTGGACAAGGTTCTGCTACACTCGTCATTCAAATTTGCAGTTGCCGTGCCATCAGTCTAATTTCCGAGAAATCGCATACGCTTAGCATTTCAGATCAAGTTTTATGATCGTTTGGCTTCGACTAACATTAGTTTCTGCTGGCATTGAGGTATGTTATTACGCTCTATTGTGACGATTGACATGTTCGATCTGAAGTCAAACGATCATCAAGCTCGGTCCAAAACGCTAAGCGTATGTGATCGCTCAGATATTAGACTGATGGCACGACAATTGCATGGTTGAATGACAAGCGCAGTAGATCCTTGTCCAGATCATGGCCATCGTCACTATAGAGTGTAATAAGATACCCCAATGCTAGCAAAAATCAATCTATCTTCAAACATGCGTATCTAAGATACATATTAGGCATAGTGCGAAAGAATTGGGTTCGTTAACTTCAACATTATGCATCGATTTTATTCGAAATTGCCAAGTGTCTAATGCGTTTTTGCAATAGAGAACTTTTAGATCAAGTTCTCGCAAACAGAGGCCTCTTTCAGTAAACAGAGGCCTCTTTTTCAATAAACAAATGCCTCTTTTTCAATTAACAAAGGCCTCTTTTAACAGATGCATCCCACTTTTTATTAACAGAGGCTTCTTTTTGTTAACAAATGTCCCTCTTTGTTGGTACATTTGTTAACAGAGGCCCCTTTTTTCTTTTTTGTTAACATAGGCATCTTTAACAGAGTCCTCCTTTTGTTAACAGAAGCTCATTCTTTGTTAACAGAGACATATTAGTTTTTATTAACAAAGGTCTTTTTTGTTAACAGAGGCCCCTTCTTTGTTAACAGAGACATCTAGCTTTTCTGTTAATAGACGCATCTCAATTTTTGTTAATAGATGCCCATTTTAATTAACAGAGGCCCCTTTTTTGTTAACAGAGACCATTTTTTTTTAACAGATGCTTTTTTTTTTATTAACAGTGGCTCCTTCTTTGTTAAAAGAGGCCCCCTTCTTTATTAGCAGAGGCATCTCACTTCTTTGTCAATAGAGGCATCTCAATTTTTGTTAACAGAGACAAAATTTGTTAACATGGGCACCTTTTTATGTAGACAGGGGAATGCATCTCTTTTCTTAAACAGAGATATATGATTCCATGAGCAAAGACATATTTTTATGTATACAAAGGCCTCTTTTTCAATAAACAGTGGCCTCTTTGATAGACAGATGCCTCTTTTTTCTTAAATAAAGGCATCTTTTTATTTAAACAAACGTATCTCTTTTCCTAAATAGAGGTATATGATTCCATCAACAAAGACCTTGTTTATGTAGACAGAGGAATGCATCTCTTTTCCTAAATAGAGGTATATGATTTCATAAATAGAGATATATTTTTATGTAGACAAAGGCATCTCTTTTTATATTAGTTAACGCAAATAGAGACCTATCTTTAGGTAAACAAAAGTATCTTTTTTTCATAAATTGGGGAATCTTTTTATGTAAACAAAGGCATCTCATTTCTTAAATAGATATTATTTATAGATTTTATCTAAACAAATTTTAAACAGATATGTCTTAATAAAGGGTTGTTAGACAATCTATCCGTTAAACTGTGCTTCTATTTATCTCTTTTGTTTACAAATTGACTCAAAGGAACATCATTTTATCTATCTAATTAACGAGATATTTCTGTTATAGTGCTTTTCTGTTTAACTGAGTTCTGTTTATAAACTGACTCAAAAGACCTCAGTTACGGTAATGCTATCTAATTAACAAAAGATATTTGTTACCATATAAAAGTGGCCTTTATTAAAAACGTAACAGAAAATAGACGTGTCCATCAACAAGAGTTGCCTCTGTAAAAAAAAGAAAAAGAAAAAGGGTATCTCCTTTAAACAGTGGTCTCTGTTGACAAAAGGCGTATGTTAATAAAAAAAATATATTTGTTTATACAAGCGGTCTCTATTAAAAAAAGTGAACTCTGTTGATAAAGAGGCATATGTTAACAAAAGAGGTCTCTGTTAAAAAGTGGTCTCTGTAAACAAAAGTAGTCTTTATCTGTTAAAAAGTGGCCTCTGTTGAAAAAGTCATCTCTTTTAACATGAGACATATGTCAATATAATAGAAAAAGCTGTCTCTATTAACAAAAAAAGTAGCCTCTATTAAAAGATGTCTCTGTTAACAAAAAATGGACATCTGTTAACAAAAAAGAGGCTCTGTTAATAAAAAGTGAGATGCCTCTGTTAACAAAGAAAGGATCTCTGTTAACAAAAAATGACCTCTATTAAAAGATGCATCTGTTAATAAAAAATGGTCTCTGTTAAAAGATGCCTCTGTTAATAAAAAAGGCATCTGCTAACAAAAAGAGGCCTCTGTTAAAAGATGCCTCCATTAACAAAAAAGGGGGTTTTTTTTAACAAAAAAGTAGCCTCTATTAAGATATGCCTATGTTAACAAAAAATGGCCTCTGTTAACAAAACGACGAAACTGTTAAAAGATGTTTCTGTTAACAAAAATGAGGCCTCTATTAAAAAAAGTGCCTCTGTTGACAAGCACTTACCGTTGACAGAGAAGGCCACACCGGCGTGAATCAGTGCGCCACCGCCACCATTTGGTGACCGAGCCTAAACCCACTGACGGAAACCAATGACAACGACAACGACTCAAACTCTAGGCATG
>CAVNYN010236839.1:0-24763 GCA_963692815.1 Nyctanthes arbor-tristis | reverse complement strand
TTTTTTTTTTTTTTTTTTTTTGGGTGGGGGGGGGGAGGTGGGATTGCATTTTACTACTGGTACCGAATCTATACGAAAATTGCAAGCTCTCATTGTAATTAGTTATTGGATCAGTTGTCACTGCATCCCTGGAAAGGTTTCACTCTGTGTCCTATCTTTCTTCACTAATCCTCACTCTATCCCACAAAGATAGACCTATACCTCACATGGATTAAGAAATGCTCAATTGATGTCGGTGGGAAGGTAAAACTTAAGAGTAGTTTCCCAGGAAACCCTTTACTAATTATTTCACTTTAGTAGTTTTATTTTGTTGATAACAATGCACAATAAATAGGGGTATATAAGAAAACTAATTTTTCAACTACAACTTGAAAGGAAAGTGGCCTATTGTTGTGGGATGGACGAAATTAGAATACAAGTCTATCTTTACAGGACTGAGGGAGTATATAATATAATTATTGGATTGTTTTGGCAACATTACAGGTAGATTATTACAATTTCAAGGGACTTCATTTCATACACTATCTCGATTTAAATTACGATGCTTCCACCCAAACCCGAAGACGGTAGCTAAGCTTGTAAAACAGCGTCCTGTAAGCCAGGTTCTTTGTGAGATTGGTGACTCAACTAGATTTTATTGCGGACTGTTTCTTTCTAGAAAATGCTGTAGATTTACCAGAAAAGAATTACACAGAGTAATCTGTAGAAAATATGTCAGAGTTTTGAGCTTACTAAGTAGCTTCATTAAAGCATGAGATTCCTTTTTACATGATCACCTGCTGAAATGTTCCAATATCTAGTGACTTTAAGGACCAGATCTCAATCGCTTTTGAAAATTCCTTGCTATCTTATCTGGCTGTAATTGCGTATTTGTAATTTATTGTCAGGATTAAACCTTGTAATATTGGAATTAATAATAAAGTTATTTGGTTGTTGCTAACTGCATTCTTGACCTGTTGCTCAGGTTTATTACCAGCTGGAGAATTTGAGCCGAGCCCATCCCCCTTACAAGTCTGTTGCTGCCCTGAACTGTATAATTCTTGGCTGTGCAAATATTTGGGATGTCGATCGGGCTTATCAGACATTTAATGCAATTGATGCTTCATTTGGATTGACTCCTAATATCCATTCATACAATGCTCTAATATGTGCCTTTGGGAAGCTGAGTAAGGTAAAACTGATGCATGCCATTGGACCCTTCTTTCTGTCTCTTCTGGAAGGCTGTAATATTTATACCATGTCCTGTGGAGGCTATCCCATTCTACTTTCATACAACAAATTGGTGCTAAAATAGCTCAAATCATATTCCCTCCCACCTCCCCGGGCGGCTTTTTCTTCTTTTTCTTCTCAGTTTTCTTATAGCAAAAATAACTAACACTATGTTCCAAGGTATAACCATCTGATCGTTTCATCGTTTCTGTTTCTTTGTAGTGCATTATAATGCATATTTCATAACCATCTCCAATCATTTGGAATTTGATACTAGCAAATTATGTCAAAATTAAGAGGGAATAATGGTTTCTCAATGGTCTTGATGCGTACTCTTGTAGTGGAAGCGCATAAGAGATCGTTGATGAGAATTGGAGAAATTCTGAACTTAGAACTTCTACTGTGGTCTCTAACATGATTGCATGTCTCTCTTGAAATAATAAATCTACGCAATTCTTATTTTTATTAAATTTTCTTTGCAGAGTGATGAAGCTGTAAAGGTATACGAGCACTTTCTAGGCTTGGGTATAAAACCAAATGTGACAACATATTCTCTGCTTGTGGATGCTCATCTCGTCAAGCGAGACTCTAAAGCTGCCATTTCTGTGATCAGTGACATGGTGCGTTGTACTTCCTGTTATTAGCATGCTGCCACTTAATTTGCTAGTTTTCTGTTTCATCGTTTGCCATTTGTTTCTTATATATTGATATCCAATGTTCTTGAGCAGGTAAGAGCAGGATATGAGCCATCAAAGGAAATTTTGAAAAGAGTCCGAAGGCGATGTACTCGAGAGATGGATTATGAAACTAATGATCGAGTAGATTCCTTGGCCAAAGATTTCAAAATCAGAATGGGTACAGAGAATAGGAGGGATCTGCTGTTTAATCTCAACTACAGTACCGAGTATGCGGGATAGTAAGTTCACTGAAGCATTGAACTTTCACTTGCATCAGCGGAGAGGAGGATAGTAGCACATTCTTTAGCAGTTTTTCGGTTCACCACCATATTAATTCTAGGCACCTCTCTCTCTCTCTCTCTCTCTCTCTCTCTCTCTCTCTCACACACACACACACACACGCACACGGTTCTGCTTCAATTTGGAGTATGCTTGTATGGCGTTGATTTGTTCTGCTACATTCTCAGGTATGCTAGACTTCTGTTTGCTGCACCGATGGTCTAGGTCGCCAAGTATTCTCAAGCAGTCTGCTGCATCCATTTGGTGAATCTTCCTCCACTCTGTAAATTATGGATCCCAGTTAATTCAAATTTTGACGGGATGAACATCGCATGTAGCTTCTTTTGCAGCTATTGAATTGTCCGCTTCTTTTGTATTCGTTTATGGACTATGGTATTGTCAGAAGAGCGAAAGCATAGATAATTTGTACCTGAGATGTGACATTTAGGCCAGGGGTCGATGAACAATATTGTAGTGAATGCAAGTTCAAATAAGATATATTAACTTGTTTTTTCTTAAATGATAACGGAGTTTGATTTCCTTGCCAATATTTAAAAATGTTTTACCTTTCAGTTCATTTCATAATACCCTGTTTTGAGGGGCAAGAAGTCAAAATCAACTTGAGTTCCCTTTTTGGGTTAATTATGACATTTTCTAAATGTTAACACGAATTCTAATGAGTTAACAAACGAAAGCAAATTATTATATTTGTATAACATTGTTTTGAAAATTATATTTAAACGTTTTATTTCTCATCTTTCACAGTTTTTTCCACAATCAAAATTTTAACAAATCAAATTAATATTAACTACACATTTTCTATAAATAATAATTTTTTGTACTTACTCATAACTTTTTTCCACTTTATCTCTCATTTCAAACACAAATCTAACAATTTTCAACTAAAAAGCTAAAAAGATCGGAAGAGCACGAACCCTATGAAAAAATAGACTTTTCTTTGTGTCAAAATTATACTTGGCCTGATATATAATTAGGGAACATTCAGAATGGAAATTAGTGGTAAAAAATTAGGCTGATTGCGGATGGAGTGTTGGCTTTTTAATTTTTAAATTATTTTCCTTATTTTTAATTTTTTTCTTTGTTTATTTAAATAGACAATGATATAAAGGTTATTTCAGCCAAGATCTCCAACTTTTTACAAACGTAAAATTGTCTTTTTCCTAAAAATTTAATTGCGTAAATACACGGGAAGTGTCAATGGGACTCAAAAGTTAAGCACCTATTAAACCAAAATATAAAGGTTATGGACGTAATTCACTAAAGGTTGAAAGGATTCGGACGTAAGGGGTAAATTACCCTTTCTGCAATCCCTAGCTTTCACATGAAATGAATGAACATTTGAAAAAGGAAAAGTACAATAATCAAAGCAAATCTATACAATAATCATTCCAATTCTCACATACATATGTAAATTGTAATTCACTAAATTCTAAATGCCACAAGTTAATTCAAAATCCACGAATTCGAAAACAGAAAATTCGAATAAATTGAACAATTCCAAAAAGATGAGGCAAAATGGTAAAGCGAAAAAGGAAGTAGAGGAAGAGGAAGCACAAGAAGAGCAGGAACAAGAACAGGACGGAGTCTCCGTACACTCGCCTTGCAAAATCCCCAATTCATCGTGCCGGAAGGTGATTTCTTTTCTTTCCCATTTTCCCCGTATATATGTTGATTGCGTGTAATTATATATGCGCGTTTCTGTGCTCTTTATGGAGCATAATAAATTTTTCGATTCAATTTTGTATATTTCTGTTTACTTCATTGAATTGAGTTTCAGGACAAATCGGATGTCGAATTGGAGCTGAGGCTTTTAGAAGCTCTGGAAATCTATCCTCCCGCCAAATTACGAGGTAATTTTTTAACTGTTCTCTGTTTCTTATTAGTTCATTTAAGGTTGCATTACGCTAAAATTATATAGATTACTGTGCATAAGTTGATGTTAATTCATGCATCAAACTTTTTAATAAGTCATCTCTGTTATCATTTATCTTTAAGCGATGGATATGGTGAAAACAATCAGTGTGATTCCGTGATAAATTTGCTGAAATTCCCATCAAGGTTATGACTCTTGTTTGAAAGCGAAAATGCATCTAATCATCATTAGATTTTTATTATTGATAAAACTAAAGTTTTCCTTTTTGTGGAGAAAATTAGTCCACTTTCGGTTTTGGAAGTTATGTGGTCTTTATGTGTGTTAAAATGCTCCTGTGCCACAACAGTTTATTTGAGTACGTCAAAGTTCTGGCTTGCTGACCTTAATTAATGTTCTTGAGAAGCTAAAATGGTAAATGAAACACTTTTAGATTACTAAATGAATGCTTATTAAGTTTTTCCAGATTTGTTGGGTGGAGATCGGAATCTTTCTTGTTGCAGGAATACATAGACACTTTGTGCTTTATGGTTTAACAGAATACTTGCGCAGAAGGTTGGTATGGCCGTTCTTTCGACCCTATATTGATAGTTTTTTTTCTTGACTCTTAAGTGACGTTTTATAGCATCATTAAATTTATTTCTAAAATTTCCATGTGTAGCACAATTATGAGTTATTTTCTGCAGTTTCAATCAGACATTTAGTGGTGATGATGTGCTAAAGTTGCTAGATCGTTTCTACAACTTAGAAATGATGGTAAGTTCTCTTGCAATTTATCAAACATTGGACAATTGGAAATTGGATTTTGGGTACAAACGTCAGATCTTGCTGTCACCCATTTATTAAATTGTGCCTGTGTTAGTTCATATAAGCATAAGCTTTTAGATGTGGTGGTTGAATAGTACTAGCCTTGAACATCAGGATTTGCTCTTCGTGAAAATCTGGTAGCTTTCACTTGCATTTTATTAGTATATTTCAGTTATCATGTCGAGAACAAGTGCTTGACTCCTCCCTTATGCAGCTTCACTAGAAAGTTATTCAGAGCCATCAATTTACTGGAAATGATCTAGCACCAGAAGTCTCTTGCTGTAATGGTACCGAACAGTGATGTGGAATAACATCAGCCACTCTTGTAAGCACATCATCACCCCAACACATCACATCAATGGCTGATATGATGCCAAAATACCTATCTGGTGTGGTAATAGTGCCAGACTTCTGGTGCCAGATCATTTCTAATCAATTTAGTGTGAATAACATGTCTATAGATGACTTTTAACTGCAATAATTTGCTCAACCTTGCCCTTTATGAATGAAGCAAGGAAAGAAACTCATAGATAAGCAAGACATACAATCTTGGAGTGATGGGGTGGGGGAAGAAATTCAATTGTAGTTGTATAAGGCCGTGCAATTTAAGTTCTCTGTCATGTAATGTTGGTAATTTAATTTGGCGTAGAACTTGGATTTCTATACTTAAATACTGTTAGTTCTGATTTATCTTGTTTGATGTTGCAGAAACCAGATGATGAAGACACTGAAATGCTGAATCAGGAGGAAGATTTTTGCTGCCACAAAGTTATTTCGTAAAAGAAGAATCTTGAACAAGAAATCCAAGTACAGTCATTTGTTTTATGAAGTTGTTGGTAAGTCATGCTTCCTAATTTTCATGAGGATTCCAACTTGTACTATGATTTCACTTCTGATTATATATTGACAATAAATAGTTTCAGTACTGGATACTCAAATCTTTCAATTCTTGATGGCATTTGACACAAAAGAATGGAGGAATGTAAGAACTCGAATATGACTATTATTGCATCAGAATGTAATGACCCCATCCCTCTTGATTATGGATTGGCACTACCAGTAGTAACACACCTGAAGCAATTTCTGTACCAGTTTCCACCATTAACTCGTGTCGATAGTTGACAAGTATGATACCCGGCCTTTTAATTTATTTAATATTTCATTTTAAATATTTTTTATTATTGATTATCATGCACAATGAATAGGAGTATTTTAGAAAACTAAAAAGTTAAATAAGGAAAAAACAATATAATTTGAGATGTATAAAAAAGAGAATAAGGAATATCTGTTTGAAATGGAGAGATTATTAATTTATCATCAATGGCAGATATATTCAATTTATTAAATTAAATTTATTATTTAATTATTTAATGTTACCCAGTGATATTGTGCGCTAGATTCCGCCCCAAACGTTGCATCTGACGCTTTTGCCAAAACGAATGACGAACGCTTAGGGACGCAAACAAGCGTGTCCTTGTCAATTGAAGGATGTTGTAGTAATGCCTGTGTAGCACCAATCAATCAAATCAAATAAGAAAAAGAAACGAAAGAAATCAGGGCAAGAAGTGAGACAGGGCCATTAATTATGATAATCGGTTCTTACGATGTCTTGTGTGACGATCAATGACGCTCTGTGTGACAATCAATGACGCTCAACATAAGTAGGCAACAAACAAAAATTCGATAACCAATACAATAAACAAATATGGAAAACCAAAACGAAGCCCCCAAAAAAAAATGTTGGATAAACAAATTAATGAACAGCTACAAACTCCTTTGAAAGGGAAAAGAATCTCTTTTGCTCTTGAACTCGGCTACATGCTTATGCAGCAGGCCTTCGTCTAAGATCTACAATTTCCAAAATTTCTGATTGCATCTTCTTTATCGGGATGGAATCTTTCTTCACCAATAATGGACCAGCCGAACTCCTCAACGAGATCTTTTCCAGTGGCTTGTATCCTGATGTGCATTTCAAATTCTGATTTTACTAAACACGTGTTAACGTAATTCGACTGGACAGTTCATACTGTAGAGGTCAGATAAAGCCCCAAACTTGCTGGTTCTAGACGACTTAAACATGCCATCCATACCCTCAGAATTTTGAAGAATAATAATAATATCACACTTAACACTATATGGAAACTGGAATGGATCAGAATTCTCTCTCAGAGATGCAAAATATATATCATTAGGTGTATAAATCAAGATTCAGGAAAAGAAAAGAATGACTCTTTTATCTTCATTTTTATGTAAGGTATGCAGGAATTACCAGAGTTAAAAAAGACTGGACGGTCCTAGGAATGGTGGGAGCTTTCCTGCCAGAAAAGGATCATTTTCTCACAAATGCCTTCTGGCATACCAGTAGCCGTTGGTCGCTACCATTCGCGAGATCAATTACCCGAGCTTCCCAACGGAGCTGTGTAGCAAGGGCACGTGCTTTCTCTAGAGGACCAATCTTATCAGAAATAATGATCCATCCCTGCCACAAATCACATAACCATACAAAGAAAACTTGAGAGCTAAAATTAAAATTTTGGCACACATAAAGATGAACTATTCAAGTTGCAGCAAAATTTCCATATACTTATTTGCTGGGTACCGAAACAACAGAGTTCAATGAATTACCTCGGGCCTCAGGATGCGATCCATCTCAAAAAGTAAGTTTATCATGCTGCATCCCTCTACAGCAAGATGTGAGAGGAGTCCTTTGGCATGCAGCATGTCATATGTACGAGAGTATGTTGGGAAAGGTTTACACCTGTGCTTAATTGTAAGAACAATAAGATCAGCACTCTATAAAATCTGATAGAACGATGTGATAGTCCACTCGAAAAGAGAAACAGTATGCAAAAACAAATGAATATGAGAATTCATTATAATCAACTGACATCAAGCATCTCATTTCAAGATGCTGTAAGAGAGCATCCATGATAAACTGTTGGGAAAAAAGTCAAGTTCTCACTTTTTGGAGGGAAAAAAATTGTTTTGTTATAAAAACTGGAGTTCGTGAAGTTTATTTAAGTCAGACAGCACTTGTACATGTTAGAAGGATTCCAGTATAGTATGGCATAATTTCTCTCATAATATTGTATTATTACATTAACAATTTTACTGTCTTGTAGCACCTAAATCAAACAAAGTGAACATGTAAAAAAGGTCAACGTTTGATGTGTGGGACTTTTCATGGAACATGATGTCAGACTAAGCCCCTGCATAAGGCTGCCAACAGAGAAAAGTATAATGAGTCTCCACTCAAATATACATCTGGAAAGGGCCATTATAATTAACATATTACCAGTCATGCAAAACACCTGCAAAACCTCGATCAAGGATGACAGGGAGTGTGTTCCGAGCACCAAGGGGCACAACATTCATCAACCACACTGACTTTCTTGCTTCCAGAAATCCAGCATTTAAACCTCCGTAATGGGCATTCATATCCATCACATTCCGAATCATGTTATATGGAGGTAATGGATCTTCATCACCCGGCCTCTTTGGGTGGTCAGAGAAAATCAACGGTGAGAGCAATGACCAATAATTTCTTAAAGCAGACCGCCAAAACTCTGAGTCGTCAGAGAAATCTTCAGGATCAACTCCTGCATGCTAGTTGCTTCAATTTACTAAAAATATCTAAAAATGGATTTTACTAAGTTGTGTAGCTTGAAACTGCAGAAAAACCAAGCAGAATGAGGTTTTAAATGATATAACTTACCATGAACTTCAAGCTCAGCTGAACTCAGAGAACCAGAGGACCTCTTCTGAATTGGGTTCCAGTGTCTACTGTTTGTTCCACTTATACAATGTACCAGTGGTAGATAATATGATTGGACATCCTCCTTTTGACAAAGAGGGATAGTACTCTGCTTGCTAAAATCAAGAACCAAAAGCATAGAAAGGGGTTCAGGGATATTGGATGAAGTATATTAACAAAAAACTGGGAGGATGAGGAAAGGGAGGTGGGGGAGTGGGTTTGGTGGGGCGAAGATAAAGGTAAAGAGAGGCAGGGTAGAGTAGGAGAAGGAGAGATCAAGCATCACCAGTCGTCTTACCTGGATGTGTAGCACTGAGCGTCTGTAGTTTTCTGCCAGACAAAAGTATCTTCTTGCTGAGCCAAAAGATTCCAACATAAATTTTTGGTGAATTCTTCGAATGGTGTCAACATGCTTCCCTGTTTTGAGCCCGTGCTACTTCCTTGCTTCCTGCTTCTAGGTGAGGTTAAAACAAAATAACTTCCTGGCTTGAGTAGCCTATCAACCTCTATAAGAAATATCCCATCTGATGGATGAAATGATTATTAGTACAATGAAAAGTGCAGCTCCTTAGTTAGTTCAATTGTAGGCCCAAAAGAAGAAATATCTCACCTGATGGATGGAATCATTATTAGTACAAGGAAAAGTGCAGCTGTGTAAATTAGTTATGTACTTTCATCTAGGCATATGCTATTTTTCTGTCTGTATTTCAAAATAGAAACAGAATTAACATAAATGACTTATGAGAACTGTGCAGTTAGGTTTGTGAAATATGATAACATAAATTATCTATCCAATTTTTGATTTGGAACAGAATTAGAACTAGGGTGGAAACCCAGTGACAAAAACAGCTACTGGCACAGTTCCAACATGCCTTGAACACATGTCGTATGTTTTTCGTGTAAATTAGGGCATAATGTAACTATCAAACCTTTGTGTGAAAAAGTCACAATAACATGATAGAACTTGCACAAAACTTCATATCAAATTTATCCCCCCCCCAATTTTGTTTTTCTTTTTGCTTAAGTCATAAATTTAGCTTGATATAGAGTCTCCCCTTTATATCCTATTAGGTATGAAATTATAGCTGTAGCCTCACGGAGGAACTTCTCGACAATATTCTAAGAGAAAAACGAAACATATTTTGCAGAACTTAGTTCCTTCTCACGCTGCTTAACATTGTACCTAAAATCCTATCTGAATTATTTGTATTCAACTTAATATCTTTGTGTTTAGAATTTGATCCATAGTCCTTTCTAGTTAGTAGTCCAAAGCCTGTGTATTGCTAGAGCAGATGTGTTTTTATCCTTTTTTAGTTCAAGCTGCTCTTCTCATGGTTGTTCAGGGCCGAACTTCATGATCCAAGATCATTTTTCCTTCACTTGTCTTACAACTCTTATGCAGTTAGATACAACTACTATCATCTATCAAAATTCGTATTTGATTTTCACTATAAAAAAGCACCAAAGTTCATCCGGAGAGACAGAAGGAAAAATTACTTAAGTAATTGGCTCTCAAACAAATATTTCCCTTCTAGTGAATATGAATGCCAATCCTAATGTGCATGCATTCTGCTGAGCATAGGACTTTAGTGCCCGCATGTATATGAACTTAAAAACCAAATGTAAGGTCAAGAAAGTCATTGGTTGACGAATAATAACCAAAAAAGCTGTATGGTATAAGAGAACACATGTGAAAACAACACTCTTAATAATCTCTAGTGATTTCCAATTAACTGATTCTCTTGTGTGATTACTAATATATGTCCAAAAACTAAGAAAATGTTATATTAACTTGTGTTCCTATGATGCTTGGCTAATGATTTGCAGTTCATTCAAATTTCACTATTAAATGCAAATATAGTTGGAAGTATGGTTTGGCAAATTACAAACAAATACTTTATAGTTCATTGCAAAAAATTTAAATAACTTTCAGAATGTGCCGAGATCTTCAAAGAAGAACGTGGTTTTAGCAAAAAGAACCACCTAGATCATTGAAAATAAAACTCAAACCAGATTTCACAAAAGTGACGATATTGAATAGAAGTCAGGCTTAAAAGATCATTTTCCCATGTAAATGCTACTTGATACATAAGAATATGTGCATGAAATGCCGCTATTGGCATAAATTATTAAAATAGAAAGAATATTCATAGATTACTCATTAGCCAAAAAAGTCAACTAGTTTTGCACCATAAGCTCCAAATGAAGATTTTCATAAATAAGCTACTTTGCATCATAAACAAATGATGATTGAGCCCATGGAAGGTTTCTAGTTTTGTTTTAATTGGAAATGGATAAAACCATTTTAATCCATACATTATTTACAATTGTTTCTTTTCTCTTTCAATACCAAACTAGAAACCTAACATGTGCTTACTCAGGAAAGGCAAAAATAGTTGTAGTCTTGTAGAGCACAAAAACAAGTGTACCTTTATCATCCCAGAAAATGCCACACTGAGCACAGTGGACCATGTCATATGACAAGGATGGAAATGGGAGCTGTCTTGCAATGAAATTGCCTATGATTGCTGGAAGACCTCTCTCAAGCGCTACCTGAACTTGGCTACCTGTTGACTCATATGAAGCCAGACAAACAGGCATTAACTTTAGGGAGAGCAAATGGGCACCAAAGCTACCAAATCCGCAGCCAATATCTAAGACAGTCCGCACCTGAAGTTCAGCAGTAGGGAATTCAATTCAGGAAATAGCTCTATCATACATAATTTTTCAACAGAAAGAAGGAAAAAATATAATTTTTTCAAGTGTAAAATATATTTAAAGACTACTAGAGAACTCCTATGATGCTCCGACCCGGGTACGAGTATATATCCGAGTATTGAATGCTTCATTTTAAAATATTTTGGATACAGGGACACGGATAAAGAGCATCCAAATTTTAGAAAAAATATATGAATCCTGCTCATAAACTTAAAATTGACTTTGGAAATTCATATTTTGATAGTTTTATGCGCATTTTAGAGGGATAAAAAGGATCTTCTCCTGACCTTAATGATATAAAGAATTTTCTTTTCACTTAAAAGGATCCGAGAAGGATCCCATACCCTTATTCCATATCCAAGTGTCTGGCATGGGTACCTCTCCTAAAGTGAAGGGTCCGAGCAACATAGGAGATCGCACTACATTTTCTATCAAGAGGGAAGTATGACAAAACTTAAGATACAGATACCCTTGTTCCAATAAGCTATTTCATGCTTACACTTTGAGATGGTCCTCAGGTAAGAATTCCATTTGAGGCCATGAAGCTTATGCAGTGTTACTGCAATCAGGGCCTATGCCACGACTTACTAATGCCTAACCCTGAAGACTAAGCCTTATGCTGGTCGGTGACAAAGGTTTGTGCTAACTTTGCCACTTCTCCAGGCATTTTAATAATTTTATTGCTGATTTATTTTAACATTAAAAGTTTTAAGATTTTTTTCATAAATTTCTTTTTTCTGAAAAAGATCTTTTATCTGCCTTTGAAGGAAATTCATCGTTGTAAATAAGTCACGATTACATAGAAGTAGTCGTTGATCATACAAGAATCAAATATATTGGGGGATCACCTATAAGATCTTAGTAGTTAGTAGTGATGATATGGAATTGTTCTAGGATGTTTCCTCTTCTAATTATAAATCACCATTGAACTTTATTGTATAGGTTATAAAAGTTAAACTTTTCATTGTTATTTCTTAATTATAGATTATCAGGCTTCTTCTCTTTTGTTCAGAGAATATTCTCTAACTTCTCTATAATTGTGAAATATATTCATTGGTTTGTATAGGATACCAATTATCTTGGAGGCATAAAGCCTTTCCTTGGGAAAGTGATACACCTTAATACCCTATTTAGCCTTTTTAATTGCACCTCATGAAGCAAAACTTACACCAGCTTGGAGAAATTCAGAGTCACTTCCCAACCCTATCATCTCTGCGATCTGGTGAGAGTAATCCTTGACGTCATCGATAATCATTCCATCTTCAGAGTGAAAAGAAATTTGATTTTCTTCCAGCAACATTAGCCTAGAGAAGTTGAAATAATAAACATTAACAAGAATGATCAAAACTTTAGTATTGGCTGAATAAAACAGATTCTACATTTTATGTAATGAACATCCTAAATAGTTTAAGTGAGCATGTTTTAATCCAAACGCTTTTGACTTTTGCTATTCTTTTATTTATATGAGTTTCCCTCCAACGGCTCTCAATTACTCCAATATGAATGCTAAACTTGGATCAATAAAAGTTACCTTTTTGTCATGCCGCCAGATGAAAGGAACTGATCTTTGCCTAGCTTTACATTTCCGCTCCATATAACATCTCTACCAATGGGCCAATTCAAGGGAATCTTATAATCCTTTGGAGGACGAACTAAACACTGTTGTTGATCTTGTGATACTTCACAATGCCGATCAAACTCCTCTCCATCTTTAAAACCGGCCAGCAAATTTGCAGATACATTATAGCAAGGAACATAATTTTCTTTTTCCTTACCGCAAAGATTAAAAACCTTCACACGATTAGCTCCCAGACTCCCCAACTCCAAGTAATCACTCACTGCTTGCTCTTTTAGCCTTCTGTAGTTTGTATAAATGTTGCGTCTAATGGCAGCATCGACAGAATCACGTACAGTGGAAGAAGAAGATCCCAATAATGCAATCAGAATGAAGAGACTTACAAGACACCAAAGCAACCAGCTGAGTCTTGGTCTAGGGCCGAAAAACAGGTGTAGTTTTTTAACGCAAGAGCTTCTCATGTCCAATTACTGCAGTCCTCTTTAACAATTATGAAAACCCACTATGTATGATCCACTCGTCAAATTCAATCTCCAAATACTCCAAAACAGTGACCTATAGTCAGATACAATATTTCATATATTGTAGGATCACCGCCACAAATAATCTTTACCAGCATTGAGTAGCCTGTGTAAGCCTAAGCTCAAATTATAAAATCAGCATGGAATATCCATAAAATCAAATAATTATGCCAACAAAGATCCTAACTTTACCACACAATTTTTGCTAATCTGCTGCTAAACCAACCAAATTCAGATCAAGGAAAGCCTTGCTTCCACTATTGATGATTAATTAACTGCCACCCCTACTAGAAAGATGCAAAATTTTGAAACCCAATCAACGCCAATTATGAAACAACAGAACTGAACAAACAGATCAAATCAACCTGCAATACGACATCAGAAATGAAAAATATATATCAAAAGGCAAAATTAAAGAAATAAAGAAACACAAGATCAGATCGGATCCAGAGCACATTGTAACAGAATCAACATTAATTATCAAAGCAAAAACAATGAATAATTGTAGGCATGCATTAATTTGTTAGGGTTTATGCGTACTCACTTAATTGGAGCATATACACGTACGTATAGAAGGGCCGTTATGCAGAAGTAGCATTCGCCATTAACATTTAGAGATAGTGCTGACAGCATTTTGTTTTTTGCAGGCTGAGTTTCTAAAATTAATTTAAAGGTGGGGAATAGAAAAATAAAAAGAAAAAGAAAAGAAGAAAAAAGGCAATCAAAAGAACAATTTTAGGAAAATTTCACAGGGGGTTATCAACTTCAAAGTTCATTTCATATTGATCACTTGTTCATATCCCGGCCAATAAAATTCTTCATTACATAACACGTAGCTGGCCTCATTCATCATTTTTTCCCCGAAAGGAGCCTTATTTATCTTTTTTTTTTGTACTTCAAAAGAATTTATCATTTTTAATTGAAGTAAAATGTATTTCATATCAGATAAGCCTTATTTATCATTTTGGTAATATAAATTGTTACCAGGCTTTTTAATAGATGAGCTTTCAATTATAACTAGATTTTCACCCGTGCGTTACACGGGAAAAATATTTTTCAAATTATTTAAATAATATGAAATTTTATAAGTTTTTTAAGGGAAATTAATGAAATATACATTAAGTTTATAATGTATTTAGAGTTTACACACCATGTTTTAAGAAATCACAAATCACAAATTACATTTCATTTACTATTAATAAAATACTTTCACATAAGAAAAATTAAAAGAAAATTACCTATTTAGACAAAATTACCCTTATTTGTAACTGACAAATCACACTACATATATTATGTTAGGTAACAATTTATATACCACAAGATTCTCATATGTGCATGCGTTGTACGAAAAAAATACATGTCAATTTATTTACCAAAAATAAACGATATGAAAGTTTATAAATTTCTTTTTCTTTTCTTTTCTTTTTTTTTAATGGTGAAATTTAAAAAGGTTATGTTAACCAAATAATAATGTAAATTTGTTATTGTCATGTTAAGTTAACTATAGTTTGTAGCAAAATTTAACTCAATTGTTATCATTAACATAAATAGATATCATTTTATTTTTTACATTAATTTAGATAAATGATGTTGTACGGAATAATTATTAGTTGAATCCTATAATATTCAAAAAATATTTTTGATTCGAAACCAATAAGCCAGCATGAAAATTATATAAATTAACAATACATAAAAATAATCATATGTTTTTTGAGGAAAATTAATAGTAATTATTCATATTCATGTCAAGAAAAATTAAGAAAAATGAATAATTATAATTTTTAATTAACTTAAACTAAAATTATATATGTTTAATTTCTATTAATTGAAAACTATGAATTTTGAGGATATAGATACTTATCCATCAATTAGATAATTAGATAATCAAATTTATCCATAACTTAAAAAATTAGATGATGATAGTTATATTTTAGTTATTAAATGGATAAAGAAGAAGAGAATGAAAATTTAAAAAATTTTGAAAAATTCAAAATACCTCAGGAGTTATCGCAATATAATATAAAATGTCGAAAAATACCTTAATAGCAAACTTTTGGCGGGAAAACTGTAGTATAATGGTACTGCATGCTAATTTCCTTTAATTAATATATAGATTAATAATTGTTACTCTGAAGATTAAATAAATGATGCTTTGAAATTTGAACAAATATTAATAAACAAATGGTTAAAGAAGTGAAGTTAACTAGTGAAATTATATAAATTAATTAGACTAGATGTACATGGATGCATTCATATTTTATATTCTACAGAGTTTGCTATACAACTATTTTAATAGATTTAATTTGATATTTCCAACAGTTTTTTTGATTTTCCAGTTAATAATTGGCAAAACATTGGATACCGTTATATACAGTTTCAATATTACTGAACAGCCATGTCTACGATGTCAAAACTCACGGTGAGATACAAATACAAAAGTTGAGTGTTTGCTTTGTAAACAAAAAAATAGGCTTGGGTGATGATGTTGAAATACATTAAAGTTGATGACCAACATAAATCTAAAGGGTAAAATAAATGGCCTCCATCAAGTTTTATATTTTTTTATAAATCAATAATAATATAATATATATAATAAATTATTATTAGTCATGCATAGTGCGTACCCTTATTATTTATTGATTAAAGCTCTCACATTTACATTTCTTTTTCTTTTTGGAAAAATAGTACTATCACATTATTTCTATGCAAATCTAAAACATAGCCTTTTAAATTTGATAATGGCATTCCAAGTACTTTTCTCTTATGGAAATAATAATTTGGACCGTCACATTTTGTTGTTAAATAGTCACTGTTGGTGCTCATATCAGACGTACTCGTATAATCTATTTAGCATTTATCACTCTCATTTATCTCATTCTTCCTTAATTTGATGATGATTACATAAATCCACCACCTATAATTATACAATTCACTGTTCAAAATAAATGGTCTGAGTATTTATCCAATAGCTATAATTTAACTCTAGAATATATATATATATATATAATTAACAATCTAAACAGATTAAAAAAAATCTATACAGATCATTTATAGTTTTTGTTAAGATTAGCAGCTAGTAACTTGACTGGAAAATCTAATTTCGAGTTATAATTTAATGATATCAAAAAGAAACTATACACAAGAAAAGGCGTGAGACATAATGAGCCCCTCTCTTTTCACTTTTCTTGTTTTCTATTTTCTTGAACTTATAATAGTACATAAAATATATATTAATTGAAAATATTAAAGAAAAAATGGATTAAAGTCTAATTAATTAATGCATTTATGGGGTGTTAAGCCATCGACTTCTTAAACACTGTGGAGGGGGCCCTGCATTAATTATATTATATGCTCAATGAAAAGGTTTTTAACAGTGAAGGACGAATACCGGTCGGGATTAAAGACAGATGAACCTAACTAATTTGTGATCATCCTAACTTTACGTAAAAATCGACATCCTAACAATGACAATTGATGGAGGCACCCAATTAAGGAAATCTTTTGAAATATCATGTGCAATAGGGATGTGAAAGAAACAAGACATCAAATGATATCCCACTTGTCCAACTATAAACATGAAATTAAAGGTAAGGTTGGGGTGGGTTAAACTTATATTCATACTTCTCTTGGGTCTACAAAAAGAGCCCCACTTGATGAGTTTTTGGTCAATTCTTGGAGGGTATTTGTCTCTTCACTTTTCAATGCCTTTATGCACCACAAATCCTTGGGACAAGATAGCAATTTCCAATTGGGTATGAAAGATTTTAACTTGTCACCTCCTCCAACTTCTGTGACGATTATCTTGCAATCTTTGGACTCCTTAGCCAAGTTGTGCACATATCTGCAGAGTGTTTTCACCAATTTTCCAGATGATGGGCCTTCACCATATAACCCATAAATGAAGTAGAA
Organism: Nyctanthes arbor-tristis; assembly: GCA_963692815.1. Taxonomy (NCBI): domain Eukaryota; kingdom Viridiplantae; phylum Streptophyta; class Magnoliopsida; order Lamiales; family Oleaceae; genus Nyctanthes; species Nyctanthes arbor-tristis. Next base: position 7,422 of record CAVNYN010236839.1, on the reverse strand, counting down.
TCCAAAAGGGTTGAAGAGATCAGGCATTAAGGGCACTTTAATGAAGGGCAGTACCCTATTTAGGACTCTTGTACCCTTAGCATGCAAGAAGCAAGAAATGGGAGGTTTCTCTATCCTTAGCTTGAAAAGTTCTCCACTGTTCCAAACACTTAGCATGGCCCAACTACTTGGAATCCTTCCGTCTTGGCCGAAATTATCTTTGGACAAATCACCTGTAACTTAGATAAAATAAATTATAAATTCGTCCTAATTAACATATATCTATATGACGAAAAAGGATACTTAATGTAAAAGTGGGAGGGTATATATGTTGGAAAATGTTAATTGAATAGATAAGTCCATCCTACATTTAGTACAGTATATGTTAATGTTTGAATGGGATAAATCTAACATCACCTTCATGAAGGTAGGCAACCCATGTGCCCAAGCTCAGCTTGTTCCTCAATATTCTGTCTATATCATGAGGGAAGAATTCAGTAGAACTCATGAAATTTCTATACAATAACTCAGCCCGTTCAATCTTGAGCTTCACTATTTCGACATTCGCCGGACTGGAAAAAGGTCCATGATCGACTGGGTGCACAAGTATCGCCGGAGTTCTGAACTTGAGGTAGCTGAGCTTGCCGGCAAAGAGCTTCACTGAGGCTGCATTGTCTTTTTCAGTAGCCATATAAGCATAATCTACCTGATTTGATATGAACCATTCTTCTATTTGAAGCACTAATCTTGTACCAATTCCTTTTCTTCTCTGCTGTGGAGAAACCCTTAGCCCTAAGATATACCCTACTTTTGCCAGGTTCTTTGGTGGGTTATGAACTGTTACAACCTTTATAGAGCCTTGAATAACCCCTACTATCTCTTTATTCAACTCAGCAACCTAAAGGAGGAAAAAAACTTTAATTATCAAGCTTTATATGCAATATATGACACAATTCTGAAAACACATTATCTCTTATTTAGTATTGAATAACGAATATAGTATGTTATAAAAAGAGTGATACGTACCAGCATTTTGTACATTGGGCTATTGCGAATTCTACAAATGGGGTCACCCATAGTATCTGTGAAGAGAAACACATGCTCAGCTGGCCCCACCTCACATCTTCTTTCAAGATCTTCCATTCTAACTCTATCCCTTTGCCCATTGTAGCTTCTTATCTCAATTTTCTCATCATCAAGTGCCATCGCAATATATACATACATATATATATATATATCTGGCTATATATATTTATATTTAGTATCTATCAACCGCCCACCCCTACCCACCTCCACCCACTCAGATCACATAAACAATAAAAAAAGAAGAAGAAAAATTCAGGGTTCTTTCCAAGATTGCAAGTTTCTCTGCTGTATAACAATTTATAGTCTATTCACACACACATACACACACAATGCAAAGAAATGTATCATATGATCATATATATGGGTGCATATGTGTGTGTGTGTGTGTGTGTGAATTTGTATCAGCGTCAGCCTCAGTTCACGCAATGATGAGAGACAAAAGGTGATTAATTATAGAATGTGTTTTTTGTCTTTAGCATTTGTAACAGTTTCTTAAAGCTAATTATCTAAACCACGTTAGGATAACCTCAGGCTCACGACATGATGCACGCCTAAGCATATGCATCGTTGGTCATTTATCATTCGATGTTAGCCAGGATAATATGAATAATTAACCCACTAATTGTATGTACTTTGTACATCCATTAACGTCCCACAAACCTAATTAATATTCGTACCTATATATTAATAGTCGGCAATACCCAGAAATATCTTGGAACCTAATCGTACTTTTGGGGTCATTATTCTGTCGTACTTATTATTAGTTGCGATAAAGAAGGAATAATATTATTGTGTTCTTGATTATGTGTGTGTTGTGTGTGTGTGATTAATTAAATTATATATCTTGCTAATTTGGAGTATGTTAAATTATAAAAAGATTTCATTTCATATAGGAAATCCATGTCCACTTGCACTGATATCATGTTTAATTATTTGTACCATATACTACCATATACTGTGATATCTTGCTTTGTATTTAGACTCTATTATGGTATTGAGTGGTCTCTCAAAAACACTTGGATTTGGAAGTGAAAGTGAAAGCCAGAAACACCATTATAAACTTGTCGTGCATTAAGCTTGTAAATCAAGAATTAATAATTCAAATGTTAGCTAGACTCAACTAAATTAAGCACTATTAGATAATATACATACATATATATATATGATCTGTACTATTTTCTACACGGTAATTAGTAGATAATCCAAATATATCTCTTTATATATGTTTGACACATATGCCCAATTGAATAAAAAAATATATGCATAGATATGATCTTAAGTATGTCTTATTCTAGTTTTCTATCGTATAATTATTAGGCTAATTTAACGTACGCATGTACATGCATAGTGAGCTGAACGAGCTCTGCTATAAAATTAAGTATGTGTAAAGAACAAAATTCTTGGTTAAATTAATCCATAGTTAAGTTATTTATAAGCTCGAATTAGAAGCTAAAGACTAGTCAGAGTAATCTCAAAGGATATATGTATATAGTGCAGGGCAACATTTGTGACTTGGAATGTAAATATTGATCACGATCATGACAGTCGGTATCATTTCTTTAGCAAAAAAAGGGGTCACGAAACCCTTGTAAGAAGTGTCATAATATATTGTCCTTTTGCTCTGCGTTTTAACCTACTTAGTTCCAACAACTCTCACTTTTCTTCACTAATCAAAGCACCGTAAAGTTAACACAAAAACTCCCCATTATTACAAGGAAAAGGACATGCATGTAGAGACGAATGATGAGTGGCACTTGAGTCCAAAATTTGCTTGCACAATGAGTCGACCCCTCCACTCATCAATGTGAACCAATTTATAAATGGGGGCCCTTGATTTATGATTTAAGCTTCACAAGTGCTCCAAGAAGTGTACATTATCTTGGATCCATCCCTTTTTTCAAGATTCATATGTATATTTTATTTTCTTTGCCATGCATCATATTGTCTGCATTTTTTGTGGCTTTTGGAGCTTCGATTCTTTAAATAATGTAATAATGTGTTCACTGTCCCAATATCAGAATGGGGTCCCAATAGGTTTTTTCAGACTTTTGTGGGCTGAAAGAATTTTGTTGGGTAAAGTCATTTGCTGATTGGTCTTGAGGCTTTCTTTCTTCCATCTTCTGATTTCTCTCTTTTTCGTCCCCATTTTGACGTCTTTCTTATCCACAGTACTCTTATATATCTTTTCCTTGGTTAACTTTAATTTGTAGAACAGAGACGAGGCTCGAAGGAGAATAGGAATCTTAGTTAACTTTTTTGAGTGACTTGCATGTATAGTTGCATTGAACTTACACATTAAGAGCATATCCAGTGTGGGGAAAAAATCTTTTGGTTTTTCCCCGTAAAACCATATGATGTAGGGGTCGAAAACCGAAATTTAGGAGTGAAAACTCCCAATTTTCTGTTTAGCCAGCACGGGTTCCATATAAAGTCGTCTATTTAACATCGGTCATGTATTTGGAGGAGAGATGGGTTTGTTGTTATATGTTGTAAATAGATGAGAGATTGATTCTCACACCCACTGTTAAGTGCATGTGTTGTATATGAGTAATTGTCAATGATATTATGCTATAGTTAATGTAATTATAAGTCAAGCTTAATTAGCTAAAGTGATGATTAGTAGAGTTATATATTAATTGGACCCTAATATTTATTTATCAAATTTTTGTGGTCTCTTGCCATAGGTTTTATAGCATTGACTTGCTCTGTCTTTTTTACTAATATATATGAGTTATTTTATTTTTAACTTGTACCGCTCTAATTTGTTTTTAATTTTAGTAGTCATTCATATCTTTTGTGATTGTTATTGTGCTTGTTGTACATGCTTATGATGTACAATTATTGACTTTAGATGAAAGAAGAGTTAACATATGGGTCTCGTGCATTATATATGCATTTCACTAACGAGTTGTAATGCAACATATTACTTTAGTTTAATTAACATGCTGCTAGATAAGAAGGTATCACTGACAGAAAGTTTTTGTAAGACGAAAATCTGTTGGCAATTTTCAACAACTATTGTTAAGTCTTTGGATATTTTCTACCGAACAAAGATTCATTCGGCAATTTTCCACGACTATTGTAGAGTCTTTGGTTATTAACCACTGAACGAAGATCTGCTGGAAATTTCCATTTAAAAAGAAAAGTCTGTTGGAAAGCATCACTGACGCAACTTTCACCTACAGATTCTTTGACGGCTTTTTTGGGTTAAAAGTGGTCAGACGAAAATCACCTCTTTTCCGATGAATTTGTCCACCGGAATAGAGTAAAAATGTTAGTCTCGCTCCCCGCCCTTGCCCGGACACATCCGTGTAGAGACATGGTGATGGATCCCACCATACAAAGGGCGTCCACCCGGGTATGCCCGGGTAACTCATTGTTGTCCCCTAAATCGACACTAGTCCATATTCTAGTGCTGATGGTAAGAATTGCAGAAGTATACATAATCCTATCCCAATTTGGAACCTCCATCACATTAGCTGCCAATAGGATTTTGTATCGCCAACCATCAAACCCCAAAAAGTTGAAGATCCTCCGTTATAATATACCGGCTGACTGGTTCTTTCTTGGAATTCTTAACCCCTCCTTAGCAACTTCCACTCTACGCGTTGAGGTGTAAGTCTTTCAACAAAACGAATAAAAAATTAAAAAACTAAATAAAGCAATGTCAAATGATTTATTTAAATGTAAAATAAAAAAAAAAACAAATTGATCAAAATTTAAGTATATACAAAGTCACATGTTGCTTTTTTATTCGAAAATTTGTAAACATTAATTGACTAGAATGTTGTTGCAATGAACGCCGCATCTAGCGTTATGAACTTTATTATTAACACTTACAATAATTAATAAGAATCTGCACTATATATTGTTGGCATTATAGAGCAACCTCGTACAATAGAGAGACCAAAGTGCCAATTTCTCCGAAATTTTTATTGCATAATATGTATGATGTATCAGGTAAATAGGTAATTACATTCATGGTCAATAATGTTTCAAGTAATTGCGCCAATAGCCACTGAAGTTATTTTTTGGCTGTAATAGTCACTTAAGTTTTCAACTATTATACTACGGTCATTTGTTTTATCTTTTTAGCTTACATTAAAATTAATTCCGATCTAAACAGTACTAAGCGTGGAGATATTGCCAACTAAGATAGTTGATTATGTTAAGAAAGCAAATATGAGGAATTAGGAAATGACAGAAACATTTTCCAATAATCTAGCTTTAACTTTATATTAAACTCTCGTTTTAACTATCTTCATATTCTCAACACCTCATTTAATTCTCTTCAAAACACTTTTTCCTTCTAATGTCTAACATCGAGAACCTATGGTCAAATTTACCGTCAAAAAACAGCTGTATACTAGTTTTATTTGTTTATTTTTTAAATTGAGAGATTATTTGTTTGAAATCTAAAAAGTTGGGTTGTCACTACTGCAAGAAAATAACTTCAGTGACGATTGTAGTAATCACTCAAAATTTTAGTGACCGTTAAATAAATATTGGTTTTCTTTGTTGGGGTCCACACGTTTCTGGGTCCCGCATCTGGGTCATAGTTCGGGTTTCGTTTCAATCGGATTTCTCTCCCTACAAAAAAAAACGGTGCGTACAGTACCAAAAATTTCCCAATTCTATTCGACCTCCTCCAAAAAGTCCCTAATCGAATCCCGAAATTTCCCCTAATTCTTCCCTATTCCTGAAATTCGACACTCTCCCGATTCAATTCCCTTAATTTTTTTTTTTATTTATACCTTTTTCAACCCTTCCCGTTGAGTCTCTAAAATTCTAGGTTTTCGGCTACAATTCTTCGATCTGTAAATTCCGAACCTTAAACTTGTAATCACCGGACTTTCTATTATCTCTTGATTCGCTTCTGAATATTCTATTGTTCGTCTATTTAGAAATAACATATTCGCAGGCCCGTTGCAATCTAGGTTTTTAAATTTTGAGGTGGTTCCTTAATCTTGGAGTTAGTCAGAGCTGTAAATTGATTTGGGGATCTGGTATGACTGTTTCTGAATTGAATTTCTATGTCTTTTGTGGTAATTACTTTGAATTTCTGAGAACCTAGGGTTCGGGTTTTTTGGGGGTTGGGGTGGGGCTAAAACCCGGCTCCGTTTTGTTACCTTTACCCCCAGCAATAGTATTTTTAATTACATATTTATTAACTCATTTCGCAATGCTCATCGTGAATTTTCCCTTGATTAATGTGTATATCTGTTTGTGAGTAATTAAATAAATTACTTAAACTTTTAATTCGATTATTTATTTCAAGTCTTTATTCAGCTCCTTTTATTTATATTTAAAAAGTCATTACTCCTATTTAAGAGTCCAAATAACTGGTAACTTTGTCTCCTGCCGGCTGCTGTTATTGTTTTGGTTAAGCAAAGTATGGTGGCGATTTCTTCATGGCAGCTAATATCCGATAACGATCTGTTAACTAATGTTATGCCACTTATTTTTCCTTAGTTCCATCAATACCACAAAAGTAATGTAATGCCTTTCAACAAGGGTGTGAATATTAGTTATCGTTTTGGATTATGCCACTTATTTTTTATTAGTCCCATCAACGCCTCAAAAGTAATGTAATGTCTTTCAACAAGAGTGTGAATGTTAGTTGTCGGTAATGTTCTGTAATGCTTTGCATTCAATTGGTGGCAATGCTGGAAACAAGTGTACCCATATTTGGTTGTATAGTTACTGTGACTGTTGCAAAACGACAAAGCAAATCCTTTTCTTGTTGTTACATTTGTTTTTTCATTTGAACCTTAAAAAAATAAAAAAGAAACAAAAAAAATTATAGCGGATACATGCAGTTGGTTGCTGGTTGACATCTTTGGGTGAATCTTGAGTGTTGGTTTTATACATGACTCCAAGTCACAGATGGCATGCAAACCTCTCGGGATGAGATGTGTTGAAGTGTGTACTTATGTTCTGTTCACTGTAATGGACATAACCAAGCTTGCAATTGGCTTTTAGAAAGCATAACTACATAAGCACTTCCATGCCTCTAGATGGGGTTAATTTTTCCCCCCTTTCCAGTGCTGTAAAATTTTGTGCAATTAAACACATACACTCCGAAAACGCATTATAGAAGGCATGGACACTTATTGCAGTGCCAGATAAACTTTATATTTCTGCTCATGTCTTCAATTTCAAATATTTTCTTAACTTGCATGATTTTTTGTTTCTTCCTATAGCATAAGTTATGGGAGTCAAACGGCCTTTTGATGAAGTTGGTTTTCAAGAGCTATCTTTCAAGCAAGCTAAACAACTTGACCATGAGCTGACTCCATATGCTAAGGACTTTTCTCAATATGATAATTCTCCTTTAGTTGAATTGCAAGGTAAGAT
>CAVNYN010236837.1:0-16306 GCA_963692815.1 Nyctanthes arbor-tristis | reverse complement strand
CCTCCCCTTTCCTCTATCGCTCCCCCCCCCCCCCAAAAAAAAAAAAAAAAAAAAATGGTGAACCATATAAATAGGATGGGACAAGGAAGTAAATCTTTATCATAAAATGCTATTTAAAAATCCCGTGCATCACCCGTTGTTTTACCAGTTTTTTTTACCCGTTTCCAAAAAAGATTTTTAAAAAAGTAGAAAATGATCATCAAATATTGTTTGGTCCCCGCCTATATGGAGTAATGATGGTCCAAACGTAAAGACTAAGACAGTTGTCCAGCGGAATTGTTCTTCGTGACTTTTTTTTTTTTTTTGTTGAAACAAAAACGATTGAAAATACATTATTCTGTTTTTCTTTTTTTAATTAATAAAGTTGCTTTTAGACTTCTGTGAAGTTATTCCAATTTCCACGTGCTGCTCATCTGTCTGTTGACTAATAAACAAAATTGTTTTTTTTAAATAAGAATAATAATTAAAGTAAAAACATATAATTGCGTTGATGGTTTGATTTAATTTAATCTAATAATTGGCTTCCATGTGAAGAGATCCAACAAGCTTGGTTACCCAACTCATGCTTGATCTGATTTATCATTTAATTAAAAATTTGCAATTGGGGCTCTTTACGTTTAAGAAATATAGCATTTGGGGCCTACTACTTTTTTTTACCTACTTATCTATTATCTCATAGTTTGCTTGTCTTTCTCAAAATAAAGACAAAACTCGTGAAATTCACAACATATCCTTATCAATTGAACTCAAACTCAGTTTCTTTAAAAACAGAGCAACGATTAGATATAAGTGTCCCTACTTCAGGCTCGTATTTCATGTTTCGTCATACTTTATATTTTATCACATATTGACTATACTTTATCATACATAAACGTACTTAGATGTGCCTAAAGTTAATGCTGCCTCGACTTTTTTTTTCTCACTTAACAATTTTTGAACACTGGTTTTAACTTTGTTTAGAGAACCTTCAAATCACAACTTTCACCGAAGAAAGAAGAAGCAGCAGCTAGAAAAGATTTTCTTTCCTTTAAAGCCTCACAACAAAAATGAAGGACAAGAACACAATATTTTGCAAGAATTGAAGACCTCTATTGCAATATTTGGATCCTTCCAGGAAGGTTAATGGTCATTCTAGACTTTTATTTTTATTTTATTTTTTTATTTTTTGATTATTATTCAATTCAATTCAATAGACCATTACCATTGGTCACTTCTCTCTCTAGAATATATCCCAGGCGACAAGGCAAGAGAGATGCTTCCAACTTCCTCCCCCAAGAAATCCAGGCCAAGAATGGAACTGAACAAATCCCATATTTCCTTGAATCACTGTGCATGGCTTCTCATAACTATCCTTTTGCAGGTGCTGATAATAGTTTACCTCAACCGGGGTTCACCGTCGCCGCCGTCTCTGCCGTCCATCCGCCACCAGTTTCAGGCTCCAGCTCCGGAGGATAAAAACTGCAAGTATGGTAGAATATTTGTATACGATCTTCCACCTGCTCTAAACAAGGAGCTATTGGACAACTGCAGGGACTTAGACCCCTGGAGTTCCCGTTGCAACGCCGTGTCAAACGGTGGTTTTGGGCCAAGAGCCACCGGACTCGACGGAGTAGTGCCGGAGAATCTCTCTCCGGCGTGGTACTGGACGGATATGTATGCTGCTGAAGTGATTTATCATGACAGGATGAAGAGTTACAAGTGCAGAACCCTAAACCAAGATGAGGCAATGGCTTTTTACATTCCTTTTTATGTTGGTCTTGCAGTGGGAAAGTATCTTTGGTTCAATTATACATCTATAGATCGCGATCGACATAGCGTTATGATGCTCGACTGGGTTAAGAATCAACGTCCATGGATTAGAAGCAACGGTTCGGATCATTTCATCATGTTGGGAAGATTGACCTGGGATTTTCGAAGATTGACGGATAATGATAATGAATGGGGAACACGTTTCATTTACATGCCTTTGATGAAGAATGTTTTGCGTTTGTCAGTGGAAAGAAGTCAATGGGATCCATTAGAAATCAGTGTTCCTTATCCCACAGCCTTCCATCCGAGATCGGAATCCGATATTCTTCAATGGCAAGACTTGGTTCGCGCAAGAAAACGCGGTAGCTTGTTTTCTTTTGTGGGCGCAACGCGTAACAAGATCAAGAATGATTTTCGAGGGGTACTTATGAAGTATTGCAAGGACGAATCGGGCTCGTGTAGGGTCGTAGATTGCTCTGTAACGCGATGTTATGACGGAGCACCAGCCATACTCGAAGCATTTTTGGATTCGGATTTTTGCTTGCAGCCTAAAGGGGATGGTTTCACAAGAAGATCCATGTTCGATTGCATGTTGGCCGGTTCCATTCCCCTTTTTTTTTGGAGGGAAAGCTTTGAGAATCAGTATGAATGGCACTTGCCTGCACAGGCACAGAGATATTCAGTGTTCATAGACCATAATGATGTGAGGAATGGAACCATTTCCATTAGAAGAGTTTTGGAAGGTTACAGTAGAGAACAAGTTAGAAAGATGAGAGAGAAAATAATTGAATTTATGCCCAAGTTTTTGTATGGAAGGTCTGATTCCAATTTGGGCAGTTCTACAGATGCTTTTGATATTGCCATGGACGGAGTTTTGAGAAGGTTTAAGCAACAGAAGAAGGCTAGTAGGAGCTTGGCTCGATAAACTAATTACTATACCGCTATGCGGTGGGTTTCGAGCGTAAAGCGCCACAAGGAGGCAGAAGATGGTTGTAGAGAAGAAATTAAAGGGCTGGTGAAGAGGGGTAGGCTGAGAGACAACACTTTCCTTTTTTCGGCCCGTGACAGAGAAAATCTCTCTTATAGTCGGTAATAAAAATAATGATACAGAGATTAATTTTTGGTATGATTAATAACTTATCATAATTTTTGTGTATATATATAGAGATTGTTGAAAAGTTATTGATTTTTGTTCATTCATTCACATTCAAATTCAATTCAGTGAATAGATGATTACATTACATGGGTTGTTTGCTTTTTTGGATGGATAGTTTCTTCTTTATGCTTTCCTTGTTGATAAGGTTGTTCAACTGATACCATTGAAAAAGTTTCAAGAAAAAAACAAAACCTGCCTTGGTATATAAACAACCCTATTTAATTCATTTGGTAAAGTTATATTCACACACTTACTTTTATTCTTACACATTCAATGTTTGAATTCTTTTATTGCATTCCTTTTATCCTTACTTTAATTAGCCGGCATCCAAATATTTCGTTGAAAAAAACTGTAAAAATCATGATCTACAACCATACTATAACATAACATAACATTTTAACGAAAATCGTGAAGAAGTAGATACTGACGTGCTAATTAAATAGAAGTTGGTAAACAAGGACAATATATTAGGAAAATTATTGACTTACTGATAATAATGAATAAAGATTAAAGATATTTAACTTGATTAAAATGTGACGCATCAACGAAAAGAGAAAAAAAATATGATGCTAATGGTAGCAATGGGACCTACCTTAATTCTCGAATTTTCCTAAGAAACTTAATAGACAACTCTTATATACTTGTAAAATAATTCACCATTAAAAATAAGTGGTTATATGAGTCGTACTATTTATTTAAACTGAAAACCGAATTAGTATTTTTACGTTATAAGATGAGTGGATAATCATAAATATATATCGAGACATCTACTCATTCATTATCAAATAAAAAAAATGACGACTAGACTGCAGACAATGTCTAGATAAATAACATTATTCTAGTTTATGTTCTAGGGAATGATTCTCCATTTTCTATTCTAGAGGGACGTGATTCCATTAGGAAATATAGAAAACTCTGCAAAGATCATTTCAAGAGCGTGGACTCCAAAGCGTACAAAATCATCATATTAACATTGTTGCAAAAGACACATCAACATAAGATATATATATATATACACATATATATATATATAGACACACACACAGAGACATATAGCATGCATAATTTTAAAATTTTGTAGTCAACTTGCTACTATATATCTAAATGGAGGACCAAAATGCAATTTCCCATTAAATGATGTGTAACGTCTTCAATCCGGTCCTTAATTAGCGGAAAGTTAATTAGGAAAATAATAGAGCTGTTTTGGTGTCTCGAATTAAAAAAGGATTATTATGCAAATAATAATTGAGAAATATTAGATACTTTTGTATCATTTCTAGGATGTGGTTGGATGCCACCATGCCCACATGAATACTTTCAAAGTCTTTTCATAGTTAATAATTAATAGCTATGCCAATCTTTAAATCTATTTTACTGGCTTTAATTTAAAATATAATAATAATCGATAATGACAACCAAAAAATTAATCCTTATAATATTAATTAATCAAATATAGCATTAATGAGTTTTTCTACGTATGGTAAATTCTATGGAGCTAGATCAAGCTCCTATATAAAACTTGAAAACTAATAGAAAACAATCAAATCACATAGAGCCAGATTTAACTCTATAAAAAAAAGAGTAGTGCTATTTAACACCACTGATACTTGACACCATATCAAGGTGACACTAAATGATAAGTTGAATTAAGTGAAACATTTATTTATTCATTTAATTTCACTTATCATTTAATGACATATTGGATACCACTTAGACTGGTGTTAAGTATCACTGGTGCTACATAGCATTATTCTAAAAAAAATATTCTTTTCATCGCGCTAAATTGGAACTCAACAAGCTCTCAATAGTTCGGAAATCCACCTACACATTTAGTCAAAAATAAGATTTACATTCTCGTTTACAAAAATCTTGTTATTCTTCCCCATGGCCTTGTTGGTAATAATATGCAATTAATCATAAGTAAAGTTAAGTAATCTAGCAAGATATTGTTATCTAATTTCGAGGCATAAAACATTGTAAGCTGCACATCTCGAATGATTTGCACAAGATAATTACGTTAACTATATTTTACCTCTATTTTTTTTAACATTTATTTCTGCCCTTTAACATCCTAAACTGAAACAGTAAATGTTCATTTCAAAAAAAAAAATAAATAAATAAATGAAATAAATAAAAGAGAATAAGAAGAAGAAAGGAATAGTGAATCTTCATTTTCTTATTACTTGAATCTGAATTGAGGATTTCAAGCGAAAAAAAAAAGGAAAAAATTGTGGGTATTTAAAAACTAGTTGTGTCCTAAATGAAAAGATTTATTTTTAATTTACCTGTGTTTAGCAACTATTTTATAAACCAATTTGGTTTATAATTGTCATTAGTATCATGTTATTTTTTCCTTTATTTATTTTTTTAAAGTTTTTCATTTATTTATTTAAACATATTCATATATTATATTTATTACATAGAATACGAAAGTAGTTGTCAAAATCTTTTTCCCACACATTTCGTGTTTTTAAAATTCGTGGGAATTATTTGAACCCTCAATTTTTTTGTTGGGATATTTATGATAAAATCATTTAATCTTATATTTATTTAGTTATTATATAAGACAAAACTAGTTTCTTTTAACTTAAATTTCAATATCGGATGCAAAATAAAAATATATATTTATTAAGAGTTTATCTTATATTAAAACATGATGATAATAATACATTGTCACCATCTCATGCATCAAATCTTGGGTGTAACAAAACAACGGAAAATGACCACTGAGAATTGGCCAAAACAAGTTGTGCAAGTTGGCAGCTGAATATAGAGAAACGTGCAAGTCATGATACAACGGAAAGCGAAATCTTCTATGCACACCCAAAAAATTAATAATTGAAGGTCCAATAAAATAGTATTTTAATTAATGATGATAATATTAATTAACTCAAATAATTATAAACAATTACAGGTGCGTTTGTTGGGTCATCAATTAGTCGGTGATAAAGTCACGCAACTAATAATAATTAAATACTAATTCATTACTTTAGATTAATAATTGTTGTGCTCCTTTATTATTTTTATTTCATTAATTAAATATATCTGCCTTATATATTTTGTAAAATTGTGACGATGATAATACAACATCAAAAATAGTACAAGTTTTTAAAAGGAAATTTGGGTAAATCCGCACAAGAGCATTTTCAAAAAACGAAAATAACGCAAGAGGAGTTATACACACTATACTTTTTACTAAATATATCAATACTAACTATATTCAGTATCTTTTATTTTTTCGAGTTTTTAGATTAAGCCATTAATATTTCTTCATCGTATTTTTTCTTAATCCTTTATTTTTTTGAAGTACAATTATAATCCGCATCATGACAGTACAAGTGCATATAAATATATATTCTTATAATACATAGCGCACAAAAACCAACAATACAAACCCTTATACATTGGACTACAAGAAATCAATAATACAAACTCTTATAAAGAAGATTACAAATTACATATAAAATGTAGACAAACCCCACATGGGGAATCGAACCTGAGACCTCTACGTCTCAAGGCCTCAATCTTAGCCCCCTAATCAAATGATTCTTAATCTTTTATTGATTATCATATCTTGTATCTAATAATGATTTCCATCGATTTCCATGTATAAACCACTTAAATATTTGGAATAAGGAAAAAAACGAAATCTATAAAAATAAAATTACATATTTTTTTAATGATTTTAAGACATAAAAATGAAACTTTTTGTATAGTTATAAGCATCATTAAGAAACAAGATATAAAATTAAAAAATGTTTAGGAAAAATTCAATAATATTTGTTTGAACTCCATTTTTATAAGTTATATAAAGATTGAGGATCTTCAAAGTAATAAAAATGTGATAAAAGGAAATTTCACCTTAGGTCCCCGCCTTTTACAAGAGTAAAATTGTCTTTTTATGAAAATTTAACGGTTTAAATAGATGGAAAGTGTCAACGGGGACTTGATGAGAGATATCCTGAAATGTTGAGGACCCACGACACCAAAAATAAAGGTTATAAACATAATCTATTAAATGTTAAAAGGTTGGGGACATCAAGTGTAAATTATCCTTAGATGCACGTGGTTTGTTAATAGCAGAGTTGGATGTCTTCTGTTAGTAGGACCTGGAGGTGAATTTGTATAAAGGTTGAGGACCTGCAGAAGTGGAAATAAATATTGGGGGCGTGATCTCCCACTCGTTGAAAGAGGGAACGTTAAGTGTAAATTACCCAATTTGAAAAGATGTAATTCTAGGTGCATATATGATATATGTGTGTGTGTGTGTGTGTCTGTATAAATAAAAAATAAACACGGCTCTAATTCTTTTAATAGAACTATTAATGACAACATCCATGATGTTGATGCTAACAAAGTCATTTATGTAATTGTAAGTTTTGATTGAGAGTTAATAAGATTAAAGTTTCATAATTTTTTCAAATTTTTTTTTTGTACCAGAATAAATTTATAGTGGTTCAAACTTAAAATTTAAAAGTAATGAATATTGATTTTAGCGGTTCAGAAATGAATAGCACAAAAATAAGTTAAAAAATAGTATGATTATTATTTGCACATTTAGCTTGAAATTTTTTTTACACAATTAGGGGAATTTTGGAGAGAAATATATTAATTTGAAAAATTAATTTATATGATTGACATACTTGAAAACATCTATATATATATATATATATATACAAGGAATTAAATTGCGGTACCTTTGTACGACAATTTTCCCATAAATTTTCCCATAAAAAAGTTTGTTAGTAGGGTGTTTTTTCACATTTTATTTCCAAGTGCAGTAATACATGTGGTATTCTGAATTTTTCAATTTTTTAAAATTTTTTTTTATTCTCATTACCTATTTATCTAACCTTGCATCCCATCTTTCCCCGTTTCATTTAAATCTTACACACACACACACACACACACATATCTTAATACTGAAATTAACTTTAGAAATAATACGAAGTACATAATAATAAAATTATAAGATCACTACAAATCATATATTCAACTAGACCTATTTTTTTCCAATACCTATTATTGCATTCTTTTATCCTCTAGCAAAAAAAATTTTTTTTGGTATACTTAAAAAGCTTTTTTGAATTTAAATTAATTTCACTTACATTGTTTTTAGTATATGAAATAGGAAAACACAAACTTAAACATCTTAAGTTTTAATTAATTCTCGAATTTTGATTTGACATCAAAATATGTTTTAATTATTTGTCATTTACGTCTATGGATAATTAAGTTTGAGTAATTGTTTTTGGGTTATAAATCAGATCGAGTCATAATATATATATATATATTGCAAACTATTTTTTTGGTTAATTGTGATGATATGATCAAGTGAAATGATAAGATTAATAACACCATTCAATTTAATAACTAATAGATAACTTAAATTATGGTTAAATATGATTATCTAATTGTCTAACCGATATATAAATGTCCACTTGATAAAAATTTATAATTTATAATTAATAGAAATTAAACATACATGTCTTTAGTTTAAGTTAATTAAAAATTATAATTGTAAATTTTTTAATTTTTCCCAATATAAATATTAATAATTACGACTACTTTATCTATTATTAATTTATATTATCTTTATACTGTCTGATTTTATGGTTTCAAATAAAAAATATTTTTAGCATACATAACACCGTCCAACTAATAATTATTTTATACAATGTCATTTAACTAAATTAATGTTAAAAATAAAATGATATTTATTTACATTAATGATAACAATTAAGTTAAATTTTGCTATAAAATATAGTTACCTTAACTAATTTTTCTACATAAAGCTTTGGTTTTTGTAAAGGAGACCCAAGGCTGTTGTGGCTGTTCAAGACTTCAAGTGGAGCAAAAGGGTCCTATGCCATGTCAACAATCAGATCTCCATTTAGTGGGCCCCATCCTAAAAATTAATCTGACATATATTTCACCCACTCCACCCCCGGTTTCAGAACCGCCCCACCCCCCCGCCCAAAAAAAAAAAAAAACTTATGTCGCCCGCCTTCCTCCCTCACTCCCTCTTCGATTTCTGCTGGACCGGCGAGTGAGCGCCGGCGAAGGAGGCCGACGGTATTTAAATGAGGAATCCGACGGTATTGAAAAAGTCGAAAATCCGGAGTTAAAAAATAATAAAGATCGGAAGAGCGCTGTGCTTGAATTTCATTGAAGAGGTGAGCATAAGCCCAAATAGAGGCTCTTGAACCACCTCAAAATCTGCTTTATCTAGAGCTTGAGGCATACAACGGTAATCAGTTTCCTCGCTGGATAAGCACGTCGTTGCATTATCTGAAATCTCTTGAAATCAATGGACATATCAACTATGAGACTTTTCCACCATTGGGGAATCTGCAGTCCTTTAAGACTCTTAAGGTGAGGTGACATCCTGTGGTCTAAAATACTTGGGTTGGAATTCTTGGGAGTAATAGACAAACATGTTGCATTTCCTAAGCTGGAGACTCTAAGATTTGATTATTGTTCCTACTGGACAGAGTAGGAAGATATAACAGAGGAAGACGATATCCGCGTAATGCTGTGTCTGAGGGAATTAGTTCTCGCTAATTGCTCCGCACTGAAGACGCTGCCCCAACGCCTCCTGCACATGATGCCACTCGAAACTATGTACATTTGGGGGTGAATTCTCCTAGTTGAAAAATTCACACAACTACGGTGAACTCTTTCCTCCAACGTGTACATCAGTACATTATTTGTAGATGAATGGTAATTTATTGCAAATTTCGTCTCGTATAAGATTTCCAGAAGGTCGCCATACATTCGTGATCTAGCCACCGGCAACTTGGGATATTTGCAGATCATATTAAAGTGATTAATTAATTAATTAATTAATATGTGAAAATGAATATATAAATGAATAACTTTGGGTCTATGAAGCACGGAAACTCTAAAAAGGCTAGCGTTTCATGTCGAAAATGTTTCGGAAACCAAAACTCTCCGTAAACCCTTCGGAAACGTTTCAGAAACTCTTAAAAAGTTTCCTAATTTTTAATGAAATTCGGAAACTCTTGGGGAAACTTTATGGACACTTTACGGAAACTTTTAGATAACTTTACGACAAAAAAATTCAGATTTTTATTTTTTTAAAAAGGAAAACTTAATTATAGTAATGTTAAAAAATTAAAGATGGTAATTTCATTAACGTTTTAATATAAAATAAACATTTAAACTAACTTAAACTAAATTAATTAAATTTTTTATTGAGAAAGAAATCTAGTAATTAATCTAGTTCTAAGTTGCAAATGTTGAACTTTTCGGAGAGCTCCAACATTGGCACATTAATTTCGCTGCTTCAGCCTTAACATTGGCATATCAATTCCGCTGCTGGGACTCGACGTAATTAGTTATGATTTCAATTATATCCTAATCAAATCATAGTAGTTTTTAACATTAGTTAAATTGCTGATGGAACGCTAGGAACGGAAATTTAACATTAGATTTTAATATTATGATTTTGATTTATAAATTTTGTATTAGTTAAATTAGTTTTTAAGATATCTTTTTTTGCTTGAATTTTGAGGATAAATATTGAAATTATAAAAAAAAATAAAAATTATTACATAACATTTCCGTAGCGTTTCGTGTCTTACATTTTTCAAAATCACGTTTCCCCGTGTCCGTTTCGTGTCCCGTTTCGTGTCTCGTTTCCGTTTCCGTGCAACCTAGCTTTGGGTATTTCAACAGAGTTGGAAAGCTTTTTGGAGTTCTCGTCGGCACTGAGTGGGGGACCGGGGTTTTGCCTCCTTTGCCGGTGCTGACTCGCTGGTCCAGTAGAAATCGAAGATTGAGTGAGGGAGGATGCTTTTTTTTTTTTAAAGGGAAACCCAGGGTTGAGCGAAGTATATGTAAGATTTTTTGGGTGGGCACACAAATATTTTTTATTTTTGGGAAGGATGGATTAGATTGTTGACATGGCGCAGGACCCATTTGCTCCACTTGAATAGCCACATTAGCCATGGGTCTCCTTTACGAAAACCTAAGCTTTTTATAGAAAAATTAGTTAACTTAATATGACAAGAACAAAATTACATTATTATTTAGTTGATATTAAAAATTAGTTCTTCCTAATTGAGTAAAGTAACCTTGTAAAATTTCATCATGCAAAAACAAGAAAAAAAGTTAAAATTTCATATTATTTATTTTTTAAAATAATCTGATATGTATTCTTCAAGAAAATATACGGTGCTCTAGACCAATCATTAACCCACATATAGGTTCAAGGGTCCCAAAGATAGGGCCCAATATCCTGCGTGTACCAAGCATAATAGGGTACTCCTAAAGTACCTTTTTTTTCTTATTCTTCCCATGCAACGCACAGGGTGAGAATCTAGTTATGTATAAAGGGAATATTTGTAAAAAGTAACAAAAATTTAGATGGACAAAAACTGACTAAAAAATTAATACAATAGTTATTTAGTATGCATTGCACGTTGTGTGGCATGATCAATATTGTAACATCCCGCAAGAATTTAACCCTCAATTAAGTTACATGGTCATTATTTTTGTCGATGATGGAATAATTGCTTGAATTATATTAAAAGATTAAAAGATTGTTACTCCAATGACACCCAAAGTAAGAATTTGGTTCTTAATTGATATGAATCAAAGTATAGTGACTTAATTACAAAACAACACAAAGTATATGGACTTCCTGAATAATAAATGAATGATCCACGTTTTGCCACGTCTCCTCTTCAGATATATAGCGCCAAATCGCACAACCTGTCACCCTGCGAATGGCGAAATCCAAAACTTAATTAAAAACAATTAAATTCTAACAATTATAAATAGAACCAAAGGGAAGGAAAGCTCACCTAGTTCTCCAAGTCTCTCCAAAGCATTTTTGCCTACCCCCTTTCTATCTCAAAGTGTCCAAATTTGTCCAACCATATTGTGGCAAGGAAAACTACTCTAAAAACTCATCAAATACTTGATTTTACACTTGAAAAAGGCTTCTTTTTGTATATAAGAAGTTTCCAACTTAAAGGATAATTTTGATTGAGGAAAATCAAGGTTTTAAAGTCACTTTTCCACTTAGGATCTTTGAGAGGTGAGTAACGCATAGCTTGGCTCTCTTTCTCTATCTCTATCTCTATCTCTCTCTTGATACGCATGTTTTAAATAACTTTTGCATTCTCTAGTGAGTAACAATTTCCTTGGCTCTCCCTCTTCGAAACTCATGCCTTCTTTAAATCTCTTTAATATTTGATATTTGATTGTGCGTAATTGCTCCTTATGCTCCTATTGTATTGATTTGGCATTTGATACCTCAATGTGCACTGTTCCTTGCCTTTGGGCGTCACTAGTGGCGCTATCTACCTATTTGCCTTGCTTTTTGGTAATCTTTGTGGTACTATGACCATGCTAAGTGATCTTAGTCATTTTGAATCATTGAATCTTTGTGTCTTGCGCTTACGGGTAGAGGTTAAACATGTAAATGGTTTCCTTTGTGTACTATGGCCTTTCCTACATTTCATCATGAGTCAATGTATGTTGTTATTCACTGGGTACTTTGTGCTCACTCCTTTTTTCCCTTTCCCTTTAACAATCTTGTGGACGTTAAATTAAGAGCTTTGTGGTTGGATCGTTCCAAGAATGGAGAAGATACATATATGTGATCGAGATTTCGGTGCATGGCTGAGGTTTCGTTGTGGGTGGCTGCAATAGTTATTGTAAAGCTATAATAACATAATATTTTGTATAATAGTATTTGACTTGTATCTGTAAAGTCTCGCATTCAAATTTTGAAATGAGATTTATTTATTAAATACTTCCGCTACCGTTAAACGTCGATAATACGAGAAAATAAAGTAATAAATTTGGGAGCGTGACAAGGTGGTATTAGAGCATGATCATACGACCTCACATACATGTATCACTCCTATTTGGACAAATCCATGCACTTGCAGGCATTGAGATTATTTACATTAATTAATAATAAATTTGACTTTGATAACACTATTATAGTATAAGAATTAGTTCTTAAAATTTCATCAATTGCAATGGGAAAAAAAAGGTGAAACACCATCTATCCATACTAGAAGGGCCAGTGCGGGCGCAACAGCTCAACGGTGCTGCCGCACCGAGCCAAAGGAGGTGGAAGTTGATTTTTTTGAAAAAAATTGCACCAGAAATCATCAAACTTACTAATTTGTCCCAGCTTGACCCAAATATTGTATTTTATGCTCCTTTAAGCCTCAAACTCTATTTCTTTGACATGATTGGTCCTTATTTCCAAAAAAAGGATTTCTTTTGACTAGTTTGCACCCAAATCAAACCTTGTTGGTTGTTATTCAACCCATTTTAAATGAAGTTTAAATAACTTATGAAATTTTGAGTAATTAGATTGTTAAAACTTTGAATACTCGGTCAACCGGACTTTTGTAAATTTATGGTATATTCAAGTTAGACATGCTAAAAAGAAAAGACAAATTTGATTTTTAGTATTTTTGATACTCTATGCTCTTGATGAAATAAGAGTGCGTAGTAGAAGCAATGTAGGTGCACCTTGAACTATGTTCAGGTAATATCAAATTTTAGGGACGAAATTCTTTTAAAGAGGCAGATTATAACATTCCGCAAGAATTTAACCATCAACTAAGCTACATGGTCGTTATTTTTTATGATGATGGAATAATTGCTTGAATTGTATTAAAAGATTTTTACTCCAATGACACCCAAAGTAAGAATTTGGTTCTTAATTGATATGAATCAAAGTATAGTAACTTAATTATAAGACAACACAAAGTATAAGGACTTATTGGGTAATAAATGAATGATCCACGTTTTGCCACATCACCTCTTCAGATATACGGCGCCAAATCACGCCACGTGTCACTCTGCGATTGGTGGAGTCCAAAACTTTATTAAAAATAATTAAATCCCAACAATTATAAATAGAACCAATGGGAAGGAAAGCTCACCTTGTTTTCCAAGTTTCTCCAAAGCATTTTTGCCTACCCCTCTATATCTCGAAGTGTCCAAATTTGTCCAACCATATTGTGGCAAGAAAAACTACTCTAAAAATCCACCAAATACTAGATTTGGTACTTGAAAAAGGCTCCTTTTTATATAAAAGAAGTTTCCAACTTAAAAGATAATTTTGATTGAGGAAAATTAAGGTTTTAAAGTCATTTTTCCACTTAGGATCATTGATAGGTGAGTAACGCATGTCTTGGCTCTCAATTTCTACCTCTATCTCTATCTCTCTCTTGATACGCATGTTTTAAATAACTTTCGTATTCTCTAGTGAGTAACAATTGCCTTGGCTCTACCTCTTCGAAACTCTTGCCTTCTTTAAATCTCTTTGATATTTGATTGTTTGTAACTACTCCTTTTGCTCCTATTGCATTGCTTTGGCATTTGATACCTCAATGTGCACACTTGTTTTGAGTAAATGACTGTTCCTTGCCTTTGGGCATCGTTAGTATCGCTATCTACACGTTTGCTTTATTTTGTGATAATCTTTGTGGTACTATAACCATGCTAAGTGATCTTGGTCATTTTGAATCATTGAATCTTTATGTTTTGCGCTTACATGTAGAGGCTAAGCTAGTGGTGGCCCGACTTGAAGATATAAATGGTTTCCTTTGTGGTACTATGACCTTTCCTGCATTTCATCATGAGCCAATGCATGTTATTATTTACTGGGTACTTTGTACTCACCCTTCTTTCTCTTTCCCTTTAACAGTCTTGTAGGTGTTAAATTAAGAGCTTTGTGGCCGGATCGTTCCAAGAATGGAGAAGATACATATATGTAATTGAAATTTCAGTGTATGGCCGATGTTTCGTTGTGGGTAGCTGCAATAACTATTGTAAAGCTACAATAATACGATATTATGTGTAATAGTATTTGACTTGTATTTGTAAAGTCTCGCATTCAAAATTTGAATTGAGATTTATTTCTCAAATACTTCCGCTACCGTTAAACGTCGATAATACGAGAAAATAAAGTAATAATACAAGAAAATAAAGTAATAAATTTAGGGGCGTGACAAATAAATTTTCATATTTTCATTTAAGATATACTAGATTCTAACCCCGTGCATTGTACGGGAAGAATACATATCAAATTATTTTAAAAAATAAATAATATGAAATTTTATAATTTTTTTGTATGGTGAAATTTTATAGAGTTACATTACCCAATAAAGAATAGTTAATTTTTAACATCAACTAAACAATAATGCAATTTTTTTCTTATCATCTTAAGGTAACTATAGTTTATAATAAATTTTAACCCGATTGTCATCGTTAACACAAATAAATATCATTTTATTTTTATACTAATTTAGATAAATGACATCGTACGAAATAATTGCTAGTTGGGTGGTTACGTGTACTGCGAAAATATTTCTTATTCGAAACTAATAAAGTCAGATAGTATGAAGATTATATAAATTAATAATATGTAAAAGTAGTCATAAAAGGTTTCGAAGGGTCTCAATAAAGTGCCTCATACAGTGATTAATGATGGCTTAAATTATCTCCATGATTGGAGGACTGTGCGACAATGTGGAGGGACTATTCTCACAGGGCTAAGCAGTGTCTCTCACGGGGTTAAACCTTCTATGGGATGGATAAAATGCAACATAGATGCAGCCTTATTTTATGACGTTGGTTATGTGGTTAATGGGATGATAATCCGTAATGCGCAGGGGAATTTCTTGCAAAGCCGTACACGAATATTTGATGCTAGATTTGAAGTAAAGGTGTCTGGGGTTGAAGGAAGGCTTAACATGGTTATTCACTTTGGGTCTTTCAAATGTTATCATTGAATTGGATTCCAAAGCAGTGGTCGATGCGATGCAAAGGCGGAAGATCTATCCGAATTTGGTCTTATAGTCTCTGATTATAAGGAATTGCTTAAGGAAACTAATCTATATATACTATCTAAAAGAGACTAAGTGGGGGAAACATTTTTGGACAATCCTACCCCCACTTATTTAGTTTAATTTCATATTTGCCCATTGACATTATTAATTATTATTTTGATTTTATATTTGAGTTTTTTTTAAAGTAAATCATGCATTTATAAACACATTGAATTAGCAGTTTAACACTATGTAACCAACTATAATTGTAGTAGTATGAAACTATCTACATCTACACTATATCTAAAAGAGAATACGTGGAGGAAACATTTTTAGACAACTCTACCTCAATAATTTTAGTCTAATGTCATATTTTCCCTTGCCATTATTAATTATTTTCATGCATAATTTATCTATCGTACTTCTAATTGAATAGGTTTGGAAGTTGAATTCATGCATTCATATCTCATGATGGTGAATTAAATGAGTGTGTAAGTGTGGGTGACCAAATTTAATCACTAGTTTGGAATTTGAACTGAAAATGTTTGGAGTTATTCATGCAAATGGTAGA
>CAVNYN010236836.1:0-12503 GCA_963692815.1 Nyctanthes arbor-tristis | reverse complement strand
CAGTAGTTAAGATACTTGCATTTCGGGTCAAAAGTCCCCGATTTGAGTCACACGCGTCCTCTCCGAATTTCCCTTCTCTCCCATATATCCCTATGTATTAAAAAAGTAAATAACATCTAGCACTTGAGTTAGTAGTGTTATTCGTTATGCCATAGTTTTAATTACTTATAGAAATATGCACTGATTGACAACTTTGCATTTATGATGGCTTTTATAATTTATCAATGCCAAACTTTTAGTCACAGTTTTTAGCTAATGAGTTTTTTTACATAAAAAATAGTTTACGGCTAACTTACGTGCAACGCACGTACTTACACTAGTATATATATATTTATAGTGAATCGAATTGGTAGACTGTTTATCAAACTATTTATTTTGGCTTTTCTATTTCTTTTATCTATTAATTAAAGTTAATTTATCATGTCTTGTTTGAGAACGTAACTCAAAGAGTTTTTATCTGAAGTAACTTGTTTAATATCACGCAAAAATTTTTGATCTCTTTCTACATCTTTATAATTTCTTTATTATGATGTAAAATTAGAAAGAGAATCACATACTCTATTTAAATATATCATACCCCCTGTAACATTGTTTTACAATTTAATTAGTTAATAATCTTTTAGTGTTTGATATTAATTAACCCCTTATCCGGTGCAGGAAATTCAAAAAGAAAATACTATAGAATGGATTTGCAATATCTTCAATAATTGAGCTCGCCCTAGTAGTTGGAAAAAATCTAAGAAGAGGTGACATCTCTCCTTAAAGAGAGGTTACATACATATGGCCTCTTATTATTAGAGAATCAGGAGGACCCGTACCCTGATTCTCTAATAATAAGGGACTATGTGTGCGTGACCTCTCCCCAAGGGGAGAGGTCACCTCTCTATAGAAAGACTGTAGACGCCCAATCAAGAAAAGGCCTCTGCTAGCTCGCTGAACTTGATCGACAACACTCAACACCAAAGTTTTGATCAAAACTATTTTTTCTTTTTCCTTCTCTGGTTCTTCCCTTCGCGATGTTAATTGTTGTGTCCATTTCGATGATGGTAAATTGTTTCATTGAAGATCTTATATAGTAAATCAAAATGGTTTTCCAATCGTCCAAGTTATTAATCATGTTATATATTTTTTAGCTTTTTTTTTTTCAAATTTCTTGTAGATTTTATCAAAACATGACAAATCATGTCAAGAACTCAACAGTAAAGATACACACTATATTGCTTATCTTACATTGCTATAATTTAATCATTCAACCTTTGTTTGGTTAAGTAAAAACGAAAAGAAATTATTATAGAATGACTTTTTTAAATGCAAATTGAGTAGAGAACTAGCATTATAAAATGACCTCGTTACTTCTATAATTAAGCCCGGCCAACTACTTAAATCATGTATGTCCATATGTTTGAATCTTTCCCATTTATTTATAGTTTAAACCATATACTAACAAATTTTATCAATTAAAATAATTCTCAGTTGTGATCAGAAAATACTATTACTCAAGATGTCTCGCTCATCAATTTTTTTATTTTATAATGTTGTTTATCTTTTTTTTTTTTATGTTACAAGGGAGATTGTAAGGGAGGAGAATTGAACTCACGACGCTCTTCCGATCTATAAACGACCAATACAAATGCCACTAGACTACAAATGTCTTGGCATAATGATGTTTATCAATCTATAAAATATCTTAATAAATTAGGTAGATGTCACAAATTCCATAGCCTCTTGAAAAAGAATGCAACATTTGTTAATGTGAGAATTTCGAAGTTAGGTTAGAATATGTGCAATGGTATACTCGTACATAATTCAAAAGTGATTATGTCACCTAATTTATTTATGATTTAATGTATTTGTCTTTAGGTGGCTGATGAAAATGGATTATCTAATAAATCCACGATTATGGAGTACAGCCCAGCCAGAGCAGCTGCATATGCAAGCTTACATCATCATCATCATTATTATCTTGACTCAGTTCCAATCTCCCACCAACTAGCCGCGTATCCATATGTGTCGCGTGTAAGAAACCAATATCTCGTGCATTTGCACAACATGTGTGGGTCTCGCGGCATAAGACTCTAACGCTAGATCAAAATCACATCTTGACAGCTAAGTTCCCATTATTATATTCTATATATATATATATATATAATTAGTCTAATTAGTTATATATATATATATGTAACTAGTCGAAGCATGTGATTTACCAATTGAGTATCAAATAATATACTTTCAGTATTATCAAACTAGATGCATCGAATAAAATAAATAACAAAGGAAAACAAAATTTTCATAGATAGAAGTGATCAAAATTGGAAGGTAAACAGAATTACGAATCAATTGAATTGTAAAGTAAGGATATTAATTATGTAACTTTAATTTTAAAAGAAAATCGAATTAAATAGATTTTCTACGACTAAATTGAAGTGAATTGTATTTATTATAAATGTAATTTGCACTTGATTGAATGAGATATAAAAGATTGGGTTATTGGTGATAAATAAATAAAAAGTAAAACCAAATTTTTGCTTATTGCTTTTGAAATTTGCAACAAACTATACCTACTCCTAAAAGTTAATCCATATTAAACTCCAAGTTGAAACATTCAATTAGACATACATATTGCATATTCTTTAACTTTGGTACAATCATATAAAATTATTTTTTCTTCTCTATAATACATGTTACTTGAGAAATGAATAGTTTTTTCTTTCTTTCTTTCCCTTTTTTTTTAAATGACGTAATTGTGAATAGGGAATTACAAAGAATATGTAAGGGAAAAATGGAAATCAAAAGTTTTTCCCCTTATCCACATATTTATATATTACGAGTAATAAGTAATTGTGTTGCACATAAACGATAAAATCACATATGCTATATATACATTTAAAGCAATAATACATGTTTTTAAAAGTTGTCGACATAAGTGATCTTACATAAAAAACTAAAGTTTGTAAACAAAATATATGCGACCTCAATCACCGAGGTATAGATTAAGTTTACAACCAATGCATTTAAGAAGACACCATATTTGAGCGATAAGTTAGTATTAGTTGTTGTTTTGCTTTATTTAATTTTTAATATATCAATGAATATGTGTTTATGTATGATCAAATATCATGTTAAAGCAATAAACGTAGTGTGTAATCTCTCAAGCTATATTATAATTAAGTAGAAAACTTATTATTTGCATCAAAATAATTTTTATTAAAAAATTAAATTCATACAATGTGTGAAAGAATTAAAAGGAAAAAAAAGGATTTGCATGTTGAAAAGTTAGAATTTGATTTATTTTTTGAAAATGTTAATAATAACCTAAGTTTAAATCTTTTTTACTTAATGCAAATGATTATTACATGAAGGATGTTAATGTAAATTTAATAAATAGGGGCAAACTAAGAAATAAAGAGTTTTCCACTCACGTCCTTTTTTTATATTTATATGTTGTAGATAAATACTGATTTACTTTCTGTCTTTTCAAGCACATCAAGTGTGGGCTAAACGTTTCAAGGTGAAAAAACCGGAGATGAAAAATTTAAGGGGAAAAAAACTATTTGAAAATTTGAAAAAGAAAAAAAAAAGATCAAGGGGGAAACTCAAAATGCAAAGGTGGAATAGTCAAATTTGTCCCCCCGTTTACCTTCTTCCGCCAAAAAAAGTTCTAAATTCCACTCTATTCCCCTTACATTACTAGTTAAGTCATTCGTGCGTTGTATGGATAAAAAAACATATTAAAATATATCATTAGGTAATTGTATAATAAATCTGCAATATTTGCATTTCTGTAGAGAATCTAAAAACACAAGTATTAATAGAATCAATAAGATCAGTGGATTTAGTAATCGTGA
Organism: Nyctanthes arbor-tristis; assembly: GCA_963692815.1. NCBI lineage: Eukaryota > Viridiplantae > Streptophyta > Magnoliopsida > Lamiales > Oleaceae > Nyctanthes > Nyctanthes arbor-tristis. The sequence continues at coordinate 8,658 of CAVNYN010236836.1, read as the reverse complement.
AGGTCAAGATCGTTAAGAAGACAATCGACATTTTTATATCTGATCTTTTGTTCATATACAATAATAGAAAAAATCTATGACTATCATTTGATACATTTGAAAATATAAGTTCAACGACAAATGTACAATATTATCAATTTTAAATTTGTTATCTCTATAATTAAAATTAGCCATAAAATATAAGATATTCTAACTCGAATAATAGATCATAAAAGACAAAGCATGATTCAAACAACATATTATAAGTATTAAAAATATTTGTTGTAAATATTTTAATCTATATTTTTTGGGAAAATGAAATGTGATGAAAATTCAAATAGAAAAATGTACTATAATTTATATTTTACTTATTAAATCATTACCAATTCAAAGCACAACATTTTACACTAAATCTAAAATTTAAAATATCATACGTTTAATTGAAACGATGTTAGATATGGAGGTGTTTGCAGAAAGAAGCGACATTTCTCTCACAATGAGGGAATCCCAATAATGGGATATGCATCACATTTTAATTAATTTGAAAATAGAAGGATATACAGCAATAGAATGGCAATGGGGCGGGTTCGAGATGGGTACGCCTTGTTGTAACCCACCCCGTTTCTAACAAACCCACTACATACCCGCCCGGTACCCGTTTGAATCGGGTATGTGGTGGAGTGGTTCGGGTCGGGTAGTTAAAAAATTTCCGTTACTCACTCTATTTTAAAAAAATCTTAATAAAACTAAAAAAATTCAAAATAATGTAAAACGCAAAAAAAATCATTCAAATAACATTAAACTCACCAACACACGGTGAAGATGGTGAATAAACGAATTAAGAAGGATCATAGTTTGTTTTAGAATTGGCCTTTCACATTTGATATTTTAATTTTTACGCCAATTTTAAAGTACAAAACTTATAAAAAATTATTAGTGAATATGACTAACACAAAAAAGGGCAAAGTTATTAAGACTTGAGTGTTAAACTCAATTATCACAGTTTCAAATCTTCTCTGAATTCATTCATTAAAGGTTTTGTCATATATATATATATATATATAAATTATCAGGGTAATGGGGCGAGTTGGGGCTGGACGACCATTACTCATATTATAAGAGTTCAATCAAATCACATAAATGAAGAAAATTAGGGCAGAAAAAAGCAAAAAATAAATAAAATAATTATCGCAAAATTTATCAAATAAAATAGACGGGAAAATCACGGTACAAAAGATAGCTAGACTTAGTTCTCTTAATTAATATATATATATATATATATATATTTGGTTCTAGAAAACTCAAACGTATGATTATTCCCCCTTACATTATTTGCATGCATTTGAACAAAGGGGAAAAAAACCCTTTTTCCCCCCACACTAGATATGCTCTATCCGGACAAGCGTCAAATATTAAACCCAAAAAAAGATTAATACAAATTGCATCTAATGTTAAATCAATGTTTAGTTCAATTTTTCTAAAGAGCCAATGCATACTCTGTTACCGAGGTCGCATGTCTATCTCTCTTTTCCACTTGTACAAACCACTCCCGTCACTTTTCCTAAAATCAAAATTTGTCGTGTAAACATGCAGACTCTATAAAAGAAACCCGCATTGGCTCCATAAAAAACTAGATATTTGGATAGACAATACAACAATATAATATTATTTAAATAAAGGATGGTTCGGTTCTCTTTCTTTTTTAATATTATAAGGGGATTCTAGGTGTGAAGATTTGAACCCCTGATCGTGAGTTTGCAAAACTAATTAGAATGCCATTAGACTATACAGACGTTGGTGGTTTGGTTTTCTTTCTAATTTTTCATTGGAATAGTAAGGAAATTATAATAATAGTGTAAAATGGGTGGCATGGACTTTAATTTGAATTTAAAATGTATTATCACAACTGAGTCATTGCCGAATTGATAGCAAGTTTTTTTTGGGATTCGAACTGATAGCAAGTTAAACTATATAATATATGAGATTGAAAATGAGAATTAAAAAAAAAAACTCTTTTAAGTAATATTTTTTCAATTTAAGAGATGATAAGCTTTAATAAATACAGGAAATTGAAATATTTATATTCAATGAAGCCATTCGGTGGTCTATTCTTTGGACAAATTATTTGAAATTTCAAATGACGTAGAGCATTGGAATATAATAAAGCCAATTGTAGAAAATTTCTATAGATGTGATTTGGAGAATAGAGACAAAGAAGTAAAAATAAAGCGAAGATGTGAGTTTTTAATGGCATTTGGAGATTATTGTAAAGTTTGGCGCTCACTATCACACGTTGGAAAGTAAATTGTTGAACAGCAAATTGTGCAAACTAAATCTCATTGAATTTGATAACATAATTGACAACAAACACCCAGGTTTTGATCAAAACCTAATTTTATTTTTCACTTTTTTCCTCTCCCCTTTTGCGCTGTAAAATTGTTGAGTTGAATGATGATGGTGGATTAATCCAGTGAAGATTCAAGAAGAATTAATCAAATTGGATTTTCCGCTTTTTTTGTTTTTATTTCTTCTAAATTTGTTTTAAGAGTCAACAAATCATGTCATCATCTGAACATGTAACTTATTGTTTATCTAACATTCTCATAATTTTTCTTGTATTAAATATTTAATTTTTGTTTGGTTAAGAAAAGAAAATATTATAAAATGACCTTGTTACTTTTGTAATTTAGCCCAGCCATCTAATGTTTGAATCTTTCTCATAGGTGTGTGTCTATATATATATATTTGCAAACTTCTCATTTATAATTTTAATCACATACTGATAAATCTTATCAGTTAAAATAATCTCCATTTGCCATTAGAAAATGTTGTTAGTTGAGACTCTCACTCATGAGTTTATTTTATGCTTATTTATTCATCAAACCTAAAAGGATATCTTAATAAATTAGGTAGATGTCATATAAATCATAAGGTCTCCAAAAAAAAAAAAAGAAATGCAACATTTATAAATATGAAGATGTCCATGTTTGATAGAAAATATATTTGTAATGGTTTAACTATTAGGGCTCCCCTTTTAAACCTCGGCTCACTATCATAAAACTATTGATCATGTTACCTAATACAATTTGTGCTTCAATGTACCTCTCTTTAGATGGTTCAACGGATTGTAGAATATTAATTAATAAAAAATTTCTAGAAACCCAATAAATGGTGCCGCTACGGTTGATACCTATATGAGTGGAAGAAAATTATTCTGCAAATTAATTAAATCCATGATTATGGTTATGGAGAGCAGCCCGCCAGTCCGACAGTCCATGAACATATGCAAGCTCCAATATTTGAATTTTTCATAATTTTCAAGATATGGCTAGTGGCTACATAAAATTTCATTACTTACAATAACGTCACCTTTCCTTTAAAAAAGAGTCATATATTCCCTTTAATTGCCTATACGGAGGCCGACTTGTTCCCTACCTTTTTTAGTACGATGTATTCTATTTGCTATCTACCTGTGTGTTATAAATTTAATCTTTTTCGGGTTTAATATTTCACCGTTGTCTGGGTTTCACAAGGGGGGTGGTTGTAGTTTGAATATATGCCACATATACAAGCAAAAATAATAATCAACCTACATACAGGTAAAATAAAATTTCTATGTTACTTTTATAATTGAGCAAGACCATCTAGTGAAAACATGCATACAAAATTTTTAGTCTTTTCTGGTTATACGACGTTAACTTACTCATATAATTATATATCAATTAAAATAATCTCCACTTGCTATTAGAAAATTTTGTTGGTTGAAACATTGTCATCGATCTTCATCAATTTATAATAAACTATTTTAATTCAATCAATTCATATTGATTGAATCTCAAAAAGAATGCAACACTTATAGGTTGGAAAACTTCCATGTTAGATTAGAAGTCCAAAATGGAGAGATGGAAGTTACAAAAGTGATTTTGTTACTAAATAAGATACCTACTACCTAGTACTTCTCTTTGGTGGTTCAAGAAAATGGACAATAGAAGACAAATTATAAGTACGTCTATAATTATGGAGCCGCATCCCATGTTTCCTTCGGACAGAATATTCAACGTTAACCTTCAGCAGTCAAACATATGCAAGCGCCAATGTTTGAGATTCTATAATCTCTGCTTGCCATTATAAACTCTTCAATTTGTTTCATAACGTTTTTAATTTATCTCTATTTTTTTATTATATTATATTCCAAAATGCTCATATGTCATGTCATTCAAAATTTTCAAATGACTTGTCCAAAAGATGGATTATAGGAATATAAATTTTTCATATGTCATTCTCATAATTTCTCTTTCTTGTATTAAATATTTAATTCTTGTTTGGTTAAGAAAAGACGAAAAGAAAATATTATAAAATGACTTTGTTACTTCTATAATTTAGCCCGACCATCTAATGTTTGAATCTTTCTCACATATATATATATATATTTGCAAACTTCTCATTCATAATTTTAATCACATACTGATAAATCTTATCAGTTAAAATAATCTGCATTTACCATTAGAAAATGTTGTTAGTTGAGACTCTCACTCATGAGTTTATTTTATGCTTATATACTCATTAGCTTGAAAGGATATCTTAATAAATTATGTAGATGTCGTCACATATATCATAAGGACTACAAAAAAAAAAAAGCAACATTTATAAATATGAAGATGTCCATGTTTGACAGAAAATATATTTCTAATGGTTTACCTATTAGGGCCCCTTTATTAAACCTCTGCTCACTATCATAAAACTATTGATCATGGTACCTAATACCATTTGTGCTTCAATGTACCTGTCTTTAGATGGTTCAGCGGATTGTAGAATATTAATTAATAAAAAATTTCTAGAAACCCAATAAATGGTGCCGTTACGATTGATACCTATATGAGCGGTAGAAAATTATTCTACAAATTAATTAAATCCATGATTATGGAGCACAGCCTGCCAGTCCGACAGTCCATGAACTTATGCAAGCTCCAATATTTGAATTTTTTATAATTTTCAAGATATGGCTTGCGGCTACGTAAAATTTCATTATTTACAATAACGTCACCTTTCCATTAAAAAAGAGTCATATATTCGCTTCATATCATAATAATTTATTTATTTATTTTTGTCTCTATTCGGCTATACCACAGAGCATATATAGTTAGGCATTTCGCATGCAACTGGCTTTATTATATTTCAATTCCACTTCCAATGCTCATGCATGTCATTTTACATATTTAAAATGACTTGTTCAGAAGATACAGAATTACTTCGCATTGAATATAAATTTTAAAATTTCTGTTTCTTCTGTTTACCAATTTACTTTTTTTTAAGTAAAATTACAAATCTACATAATAGCAGTATAAATGTGCATAGATATTTATCATACTGAAACACTAGTTATTTTCACTTACCCCCATGTAGGTAGGTTAAAGTGGCATGCCATGTAGGGGGTAGACTTTAACCTACCCACATAGGGGTAGGCGAAAAAAATTAACTGAAACGCAGCGTTAAGAAAATTAACTATACAAACTCACATATAGGGGGAATACACACTACAATAAAATGTAGAAAATACCCCATATAAGGGAATCGATCATGAAACCTCTAGGTCTCAGCATCTCAGTCTAACCTCTTAACCCAATAAACTAGGCCTCATTGGCATTAATTTATGATTTGTCGAATTTATTAGAAGGTAGTAACTTGAAAGATTTTTATTTTTTTATTCTCATTTTTAATCACATATTAAGATTTTACTTGCAATCAATTTGACTACTATTCAATTATAGGCTTAGTTTGGTATTGCTGGGGCTTCCACAATAAGCAGCTTCTGCTGTGCTGATTAAAAAAAGCTTATGTGAGAATAATTAGTTTAGTGTTTGATAAACATTTTTGCTACAATTACTGTACGGTCTAAAACATTTTTACTTTTTAGTGTTTAGTAAATTTAATTGTTTCATTGCTATGATAGTTTATATTTACTAAAAAGTATATGATTTAAAATCTTTATTTATTATCATATGGTATCCTTTTTTTTTCTCCTTTTATGAAAATTATGTAATATATATGTTACCTCACAAAAAATTACAAAATATCGACAAGGAAAACCTAAAACTGAAAATATATTCAAAATCTTTTCTCTTCTAAAAAATTATTTGAAATTAGCCAATTAATAAAAAATATACAAAAAATAAAATAAAAATATATATTGCACAATTAAATAAATTATGATTCAATAAGAAAATTTAAATAAAATATATTGTTGTATAAGATGGTTTATAAATTTTCTCCATCTTTATCTAATATATCAAAAGGTATAAAGAAAATTAAATATTAAATTTGACAAATTTACTTATTATTAATTATAGACGCTAAAAGTAGAAGTTGAGAAGTTAATTATTTTTCTGTTCTCAAAATCTGTTGTAGAATGTTATTGTTTCTCCAATAATCACTTTTCCTAAAACTTACCAAACACTTTCATCAACTATACTTCTAAAAAAAAATAGAAGTTGGTCATCCAACAACAATCCTAAACAGTGCCATAGGCACACAGATTAAATTTAAATCAAAATTCCCACCCATTATAATAATGTAAATTAGATCAATAATAACACTACCATGTACTTAAGTATATTTTATTACCTCATACGAGTAAATATATGTTATTCCCTGTCAGCTTTGTAATCCCAATCTAGCGTCATATAGTGTTATATGACCATTTGGTGCGCCTCGAGAACGTCACATGAGAAACCACAACCGTGTGACGTACCTCAATTCACGCCACATGCCCATTTAGCATTATATAATGTTATACCGGTCCGGATCTACTGTCTCCAAACTCCGTTTCGCTTGCTGTCAGTTCAATACAATTGTTACACGTGTTTAAAAGTCAGTATTTTCTTAGTTAATCAAATATTAATTAATTAATTAAACACGTTTAACAATTTTACTGACTGGCCGTGCAATAAAATCGTTTCACGTATTTAAAAGTCGGCATTTTCTTAGTTAATCAAATATTAATTAATTAATTAATCAAACACTTGTAACGATTTTACTGGACGGACAGTAAACGAGATGAGGTTTGGGGGTAGCAAATCTGGACCGATGTTATACATATGCTGTTAGATCATTTTTCTTATTGAAATTTCGGAGCCTTAGGCGAAAATTTGAACTACGCTTATTTTCAAAAACTTTACTTTAAACTAAGTGCCGTTTTAGCGATTTGAAATTTAAACAATTAACTATAATGTCTACAAAAATTGGCAAAATAGATAGACATTTTAAACAATATTTGGAGGAATTTGCATTTCCATAAGTTTTAGACTAAGGTTATGCAACATCACTGGTACTAACCACTGGTCTATGTAATAGTATATGTAGCATTAAATGATAAGTATATGTGAATTACTTGATTTAATTAATTATGTGATGTCATGTGAATTGTGGCTTGGTACTAGTAATGCTATATAACATCATTCTAAACTTTAATATTGATAATTTGTATGACATTTGATTATATCTTATATCGTCTAAAAAGAATATACATACTTAATGACTAAAGCACTAAAGGGGTCCCTTTCTAAAATTGTCATCCATCCAAAATATATAATCAACTCTGCTTCTTCACAAAAATTAATAAAAGTTATTGAAAAAAACAAATTCTACAAATTACTTTTTCAATATACCCTTAATTTAATGAAACTAATAGTTATTATTAAACAATATTAAATAAACCCCTAAAAACATATTAAATAAAGTTACTTTAATTAGTAAAAGGGTAAAAAGTAACTCAAATTAGAAACGAAACTATATATTTGCAATAACTTAAAAAGAAAAATATGACTACATATTTGGGGTTGAGGGGTATTTAACGTTTGCAAATTAATAAGAAGCTGCATCTATTATTAAATGAAAACATTAAGGGCGTACTACTTGATTAGAAATATGAAATTTACTTGAAAAGAAAATATTTTCATGTCATTTGAATTACCGTTAATTAAATTCCAGAGTGAATAAATTAAAAAGTATTTCATTGAAAATGAAATTCATGAGAAAGGATATTAATTATCTAGAAAACAAGAAACATAAACCTCCATAAGAAAATATTTTTCTTGTTTTCAAAAAAAAATGTCAATTAAACACCACAAAAGTAGAATTTAGGTAAAAAATACATTTTCTATGGAAATTTATTGGCAATTAAACACATCCTAAAAGTTGAAATTGGTGTTTTTTGGGAATAAATTGGTATTAAAGGATTTGAAACTTTGACTTATTAAAAAGAAAAAAAAAAGAAACAAATTAAAAAAAAAAACCAGACAATTTAGACTACAAAGTATTTTCGCATTAAAAATGCATATACATTTTTCTTTTTGTTCTACGAACTTTTCGACGCTTTTCTTTTGACCCTAAACAACAGCCTTAATCGCCTATACTAAGGCCGCCCCATTCCCTATCTTTTTAGTACGATGTATTCTGTTTGCTATCTACCTGTGTGTTATAAATTTAATCTTTTTCGGGTTTAATATTTAACCGTTGTCTGGGTTTCACAAGGGGGTGGTTGTAGTTTGAATATGTGCCACATATAAAAGCAAAAATAATAATCAACCTACATGCAGGCAAAATAAAATTTCTATGTTACTTTTATAATTGAGCCAGACCATCTAGTGAAAACATGCATACAAAATTTTTAGTCTTTTCCGG
>CAVNYN010236835.1:0-37848 GCA_963692815.1 Nyctanthes arbor-tristis | reverse complement strand
TGCAAGTGCATTTCAAAAATCAAAATAATTAGTGGTATTATTAATTTTTTCCCCAACCAAAACAATTAGTAGTTTGTAGTCTTCACTAATCTTAGTAGATGGGTGCAAAAAATAAGGTAGTAGCTAATGACATAAAACAATTGGGCCTTTATACTTCTTAAACGGGTCATTGGGGAAAGTGAAATTACATCCAATATTTTTCTTTCTTTACCGGATTTCCTGTGCCTCGCCCTAGCAAAAACTTTCAGATTCTATTTTTTCTAACTACCTTCAGATTCTTTTTTTTCCTGTGATCATGGGTCCCTCCACCCCTCATTCTATTGTCCATTGTAGAATGTGGTTATGCAATCGAATTAATCGTTGGCGGGAAGATGATGTCTGGAATTGGAGAATCTGAGATTCCTAAAATCAAATCAATTTGGAGAAAATTTCATATTAGATCCCAAAAAATCTTATTCTATAATGTTCCTATTTTCTCTTTTTCTACCAGTTCAATCTTGAAGCAAGCAAGTAGTAGGCTTGGGGCCTTCGAGTATTGGAAGGGCAAAATTAGGCAGTACACTAGAATTTAATATAAGAGGAAATTAGGGCCTTAATAAAAATATCGAAAAATACAGTAAAAACTAATTATGGCCTTAATGACCGTAATTTTGGAGCTCTTTCTTACAGTAATGATCTCCTACCAGATGTATAGCGGGATTATCTCACGATACACGTACATGTGAGGAGATTATTGGGACAATCATATGGGTCTCACATACAAGGAGCCCAAAATGTATAGATTTTCTTAATAATCTCCTGCCACGTGTGCGTATGGTAGGTAATCTTATTGTCCATCTAACGAGAAATCATTTTTGCCCTTTCTTATCCCATTTTCCTGGCATTTTTCCTTTCACTCGTCCATATGATTTTTTTTCTTTTTTTATTTTAATGGCCTTTTTTGTCTTTTTGCCCTCTTCATTTTGGTTTATGACTCTTAGTGTTCCATTTGCATTATCATCAATTAACGTCAAAATGTCAATTTTAGAAAGGGTTAATTTCACAAATCGTCCTCAACCTTTGAATTAAATATCGGTTGAGTCCCCAATCTTTCAAAAATTTGAAGAAAAGTTCTCTGTTAACGAATTTTGTCACTATTACCGTTAACTTTCCAATGAAATAATTATTATACACTTAACTTTTTAATTAAAAAAATTTAAAAATGTTAAAATTAATAAAAAAATTAAAAAACCCACCCCACCCACCCCATCCCACCCATCCCATCCCATCCCATCCCATGGCCGCCTGAATTCTGCCACTTCCAACGTAAATTGGGGGGATTCACCCCCCTTTTTTGACAACCAGAACAGGAGCCAAAGTGCTACCAGAAATGGTAGCAATCTACTGCCATTTCTGGCACCACATGTGGGGAGTCCTCCCCTCCTTTCTGGCTGCCGCAAGGCTACGATTCCGAAGACCAAAAAGGGGTGAATCCCCCCACCCCCAGTTTGCTGCCTGACGTGGGGTAGGTTTTTTCATTTTTTTAAAATTTTTTTAAAACTTTTTTTAAATTAAAAGGTTGAGGAGTATAACGATCATTTCGTTGGAAAGTTAATGGTAATAGTGACGGAATTCGTTAAAAATGATTTTTTCTGCGAATTTATGAATGGTTGGGACCTAGGAAGTCAAAAAAAAGTTGAGGACCCAACTGATACTTAACTCAAATGTTGGAGACGATTTGTGAAAAGAAAAAATGTGATTTTTTAAGAGTAAATTTAATCAATACTCATCAAACTTTACCTCTTATTACTTACTAATTGCTCACTCAATTATAAAATGTATCTCATTGCTCAGCCATCTATCTCAATACTTTCTTATCTATTATCGACCTTATTTCCACCCATATAAACTAATGGAACAAATATTTGGTGAATGAAGATGTGACATGGCATATAACACCGTTAAAAGATGCCAAATAGACAAACAAAAACACGCAACCCACCAAAAATGCAAATCATGATTTTAGTTTTCCCTTTTTCTCTTTTTTTTTTTCTTTTGACATTGCTTTGTGTAATTTTTCAACTGAATTTTATTTGTTTTTCATCATATTTTCCTATTTAGATTATATATGAAAAATTGTGTAATTTAAATTTTTATCCAAAACACTTAATTCTGACAATCACACTTTTTTTTTCTTCTATTGGGTGTGTTCTAACAACATTATATGCCACATTACATATTCATTCACCACATGTTGTATTCTTTTAGTATATATGCAAATGAGAAAGAGGATGGATGGGAAAAAATTGCGATAGATGGTTGTGCAATGAAATTGTAACATCTCGGAAATTTTAATTCTAGATGAATAAGTTTTGAATATGTTAATGATAATAAGATTTATAATGATAATAAATTTTATAAACAAATTGTTATTGAGTTAAGTTGAAATTTAGACTTATTTTAGCAACTTAGGTCATGAAATGACCCCGAGTAACATAACTCAAAGTATAGTAACTCACTTACAAGATACTATAAACCGTAAGGATTTCTTGAGCAATAAATGAATAAACACAATTTAGCCAAGTCATCCTCTAGTATTGTCATTTGTTGCATTGTAATTAGCGGAATCCAAAAGCCAATTAAAACTAATTAAATTCAATAAGCTATAAAAAGGGCCAAGGAGGGAGAAATTCACCAAAAACCTTCTCCCACCATTCCATCTCTCTTGCCCCTCCATAAAATATCTTTCTCCTGCCTCACATATCTAATCAAAGAAATAAGTAAGAATTCAATTCCAAACCTTCATAGTGGAATATTAGGATTTCAGGACACTTTCCGATTTATGACAAATCAAGCAATCCTTGGATAATCAAGAGGTGAGTAACTAATGCTTTGATTTCATTTCTTTTATTCATGAAGTTTTCATGAGATAAACATAGATTTTGATGCATTGTCATTATGCAAAGAAATTGATTTATTGCATTTGAATCACTAGTTAATGCGCTACCCGTCTTGTTTTGCTATGTAGTATGCTATGTAGTATTTCTCCATGCTAGGAGCTGCCTAATGACACTGAGGTGGGTAATGAATAGCAAGGTGGCTTGTCTATGTGGTTTCTTTATGGTCTATGTGGAAATTCCGGTAGGGGGTCAACCGAGATTTAATTGTGGATCCACTTAAATGAATTGATACAAATTTTGTGCATACCACGGGTAGTAGTTTAACTAGTGATACTGATAGAGCCCTCATCTGCATCCAAAAGCTTTGTGAAATTTATGATTTTCTTGAACTTGTGATTAAAAGGAGTTTCTTAAAAAGAAAGGAGAATCGAAGGATTTTATCACTCACTGAGTACTTTGAACTCACCCCTCTTTCTTTCTCCCATCTTATAGATAAATGAACACAATATATTTGCCAAGAAAGCCGAGAGTTGGAGCATACCCGTGAAAGGAAGTAAAATTATGCATGTAGAAGGGAGCCAGTCTAGGCGCTATGAGAACTCACTTTGATTAAAATATATTATGCACACCTCTCTATAGATATACATATATATATATATGTATTCTTGTGACTTATAATATGTAAAAAAAATGAATGAGTAACTTTTGTAAGTTTACCTTTCAATGTAAAGGCTCGGAAATATAGCTAAGACCAATCCATGATTTAATATCTTGTGTGGATTAGAACAATTTGTTTATTTTGTACGTTTCATTCCCGCTATTTATATGAAGCTTCCCCTATAAAATTTAATAAATTCAATAATAATGGATAAAATAGCAGGGACGTGACAAGAGTAGTATCAGAGCGGTGTTACAGGGGCACTACATGCACAATATACTTCGCGCGAGGCATTATCGGATCGGCTTGCACGTAAGTACTTATTTACCAAATTTATAAGGGATTTGTATATGTTGTCTAATTTTTAGTAAAGGTTATATCTATTAATTTCATAGTAAAAGTCATAGGAAATAGAAGTTGAGTAAGGAAAAATCCCTTAGTATTTTGACATTATTAGCTAAAATGTTAAATTAGAAGGGTTGATTTTGAACTGGAAAATGAACCTTTTAAAAAAAAAATGTCTCGGTGCTAGCGCACCATTCAACCATGCAGCCATGCTGTGTATTCTGATTTGGGCAGAATACACGGTGCGGGCGCACTAGCTCAAGCAGTGCGGCTACACCAAGCCAAAGGTGGTACTGGGCTGATTTTTCTAGAAAATTGCACCAAAAGTTCTCCAACTTTTTAGTTGTTCTAAATCGATCCAAGAGATTTATTTATGATCTTTTAAGCCTCAATTACTATATTTTTCGCCTAATTGACCAACCCTTGTTTCAACTAAAAAGATTTCTTTTGGTTATTTTTGCACCCAAATCAAACCCCGTCCCCAATGTTTTTCATACTTAGGCTCAATCTATGAATTGTTACACTAATTTCAATATCAACTTTTGAATTTCTTTGGCTTTAGACATGAATCGAGATTTGACCTTTAAAACTACAAATTTGTGGAAAATAACGGAATAGATGAATGTCTTATTCTATGAAAATATAAACTTTACTTATATATATATACACACACACATCAAAGTGATTTATTTTTAGTATGTGATTGACAGGATTTAATATAGCTAGTTTATGATGCCGAATTTTAAGAAATAAATTAACCTCATGAATAGGTAAAGGAAATGTCTCAGATCGACATGAACAACACCCTAGAATGATTGACTCAATTGGCGAGTCAACAAGCCCGTCAAATTGATCTACTTCTTCAACAAAATTCGAACGGGGAATCGTCGCACAATAGTGAAGATAAAGATGATGCGACAGAACAATTCCACCGACTTAAACCTCCAACTTTTGAGGAAGCTAGGGATCCGATTGAAGCTTAAAATTGGATTCGAACCATGAAAAGAATGTTCTCTTATGCACATATCCCCAATCATGGAAAAGTAAATTGTGCAACTTTCATGTCAATGGGGTGCAGGTTATTGGTGGGACACTTTAATCAAGATGGGAGAAGCTGAAGGATTAACTTGGGAAGGATTTTGTGATAAATTTTGTACCAAGTAACTCTTCAACAGCTAGGAACCAGAAATTGAATGAATTTATCCACTTGAGGCAAAAACAAATGACGGTAACCGAATATGTCCAAAATTTTGAAGAATTATCTAGATTTGCCACTCGCATGTTGGGGACTTCAGAGTTAAAAATCAATTGCTTTATAGAGGGATTAAAACCAGAATTAGCTAGAGATATGTTAATGTTAGGTAATACAAGCATAAGTTTTGCAGCTATTGTGGATCGAACACTATTAGCAGAACAAGTTGAAGCTAAAATCACTAGAGCTAACTCTAATCACAATCTAAGACCTCCTAATGGGGACAAAAGAAATAGCCAAGGCCAAGAAAATTTTAAAAGTCAGTCAAATGTTAAAAGATTCAACTCGGAGAAAGAACCAAATAATACAAGCAGATGCCCAACATATAATAAATGGCATAAGAGACCTTGTGAGAAACAGCCGAGAGTATGCTACAAGTGTAGACAAGAAGGGCATGTGATCAAAGATTGTCCAAACAAAACCAAACAAAATAGTCCTGCTGGAAGAGTATTGCCATAAGCCGGGGTATTACAGGTATAATCCTTACTTCCCTACTAAGTGCTTATATAGCAACATTGACTATCTGTCATGTACTATGCTTTTGAAAATAATATCAATTCGATTGCTTACTATACTTTTAAAAATAACAATTACCGCCACAACATTTAACGAATTTCAACGACGAAATTCATTTAAAGGGGTAGATTGTAATATCCTGAAAATTTTAATTCAAAATGAATAAGTTTTGAATACGTTAATGATAATAAGTTTTATAAACAAATTGCTATTGAGTTAAGTTGAAATTTAGACTTATTCTAACAACTTAGGTCATGAAAGGGCCCCAAGTAATATAACTCAGAGTATAGTGACTCACTTACAAGACAGTATAAACCGTAAGGATTTCTTGAGCAATAAATGAATAAACACAATTTAGCCAAGTCACCCTCTAAACACTTGGTGATTAGTATTGCCATTTGTTGCATTGTAATTAGCGGAATCCAAAAGTCAATTAAAACTAATTAAATTCAATAAGCTATAAAAAGGGCACCAAAAACCTTCTCCCACCATTCCATCTCCCTCTTGCCCCTCCATACAATATCTTTCTCCTTCACCAATTATCTAATCAAAGAAATAAGTAAGAATTCAATTCCAAACCTTGATTGTGGAATATTAGAATTTCAGGTCACTTTCCGATTTAGGACAAGTCAAGCAATCCTTAGATAATCAAGGGATGAGTAACTAATGTTTTGATTCCCTCTCTTTTATTCATAAATTTTTCATCAGATAAACATAGATTTTGATGCATTATCATTACGCAAAGAAATTGATTTATTGCATTTATATCACTAGCTAATACTCTACTCGTCTTGTTTTGCTATGTGGTATGCTATTCGGTATTTCCTTATGCTAGGAGCCTCCTAATGATACCGAGGTGGGTAATGAATATCATTGTGGCTTGTCTTTGCGGTTTCTTTGTGGTCTATGTGGAAATTCCAGTAAAAGTCAACTAGGATTTAATTGTGGATCCACTTAAATGAATTGATATAAATCTTGTGCGTACCACGGGTAGTAGTTTAACTAATGATAGGGCCCTCATGTGCATCCAAAAGCTTTCTGAAATTTATAATTTTCTTGAACTCTTGATGAAAAGGAGTTTCTTAAAAAGAAAGGAGAATTAAAGGATTTTGTTACTTACTGAGTAATTTGCACTCACTCCCTTTTTTTTCTCCCATCTTATAAATGAATGAACACAATATATTTGCCAAGTAAGCCGAGAGTAAGAGCATGCCCGCAAAAAGAAATAAAATTGTGCATGTAGAAGGGAGCAGATCTTGGCGCTCTAAAAACTCACTTTGATTAAAATATATTACGCCCACCTCTCTATAGATATACATATATATATATATATACACACATATGTAGATGTATACTTGTGACTTATAATATGTAAAACAAAATGAATGAGTAACTTTTGTAAGCTTGACTTTCAATGGAAAGGCTCGGAAATATAGCTAAGACCAATCTATGAGTTTAATATCTTGTGTGGATTAGAGCAATTTATTCATTTTGAACGTCACATTCCGGCTCTTTATATGAAGCTTCCACTATAAAATTTAATAAATTCAATAATAATGGATAAAATTGCAGGGCGTGACAGAAATACATTTTATAGTTGAGTAAGCAAGTAATTGTATGAGGTGAAGCTTGATGAGTATTGGTTAAGTTTACTCAATTTTTTTAGCCATTTGATGTTTTAATTGTGCTCTTCTCTATGTAATATGCGACTTTTTAATCAAATGTGACTTTTTTATGTTATACGCAACTTTTTAATCCAGTGTGAATTTTTCGATGTGTATGTGTGTGTTTGTGCGTATGTGTATATATAGAGTCGTTGAGTTAAAAATAATCTAGCAATATATGTATGGTAACATATGGTCATATGACAAGTATCAGGGCACGTCATATAGCTATATGGTACCATATAACGTCATACCATATAGTGTTAGGTTGGGATTAGTTGTTGAGCCGTTGTATTCGAATTTAGTTTCCCTGTATTTTGTGCCGGCCAATTCTTTGGGCCGTATTTTTCAATTACCCACAAAATTTTGGTGTATTCGTGTAAAGCACCCCGTTGGAAGTACTTGGACTAGACCGTTTGTTTTGGATTTCGGTTCAGTTTTTGTAAAGGCCATGATTATTTTGTTTTGGTTTCGCTCTGAGTCTAATTAATATTTTGGGTTTTTCTCGGTTTGGTAAAAAAATGTTTTAGAAAAATTATATTGTAAATTCCTACATATATATATATATATAGAGAGAGAGAGAGAGAGAGAGAGAGAGAGAGAGGGAGAAAAAGACACATTTAAATGGCAAAAACCAACATATCTATATATACATATATAAATGCTACTAAGATTCTGGAATCTAGAATCTCAGTTTTGGCGCCCTGCAACAGATTTTATTTATCTATATACTATTATTTTTTATTTATATACTATTATTTTTATTTTTGCCTATTTTGCAACGGGCACAGAAGATTTGTTTCACTGTTGTAACTACCCACTAATTTTGAGGAAACTACCCATATTTTTAATTTGTAACTACCCTTTAATTTAGTTGATGCTACCCATGTTTCTGATATGCTTATCTAAATAAAACTTATTTTTCATTCACAATTATTTTGCATATTAATTAATTTCTTTAATATTTGCTGCCTTCTTGCTACTCACGTTCTTTTTAATTGGTTTTATAGAAATAGAGTTTTAAAACAAAATGTGTCAAAAAAAAGTTGTTATCCTTCCTCCAATGCCTACACGTCTCTGGAATTTACATATTCATATCTCATATCTCACACTTATTTAAGCCGTCGGAGTCTAAATTTCCTATCACTTTTCCTCTTTCTCTCCAAACAGCATTGACATATACATACTCATACCGTTTAAGGTTATGGTTTTCTGATTATTTGGTCAGAAATTTCTATTAAATTGTTTATTCAACTATTTTTCTGTGAATCTCAAGGCAAAATATTCATCATCATTTTCTTTCCTCCTATAGGATATGTGGTTGGGTTGAGTAGAGGTTTATAAGCTGAAGAAATCGTGATAAAAGTAATCAAATCCATTTCTTATTTCATTTGCTCAGGATTGTTATTTTGTTGAATAATAATATGTGCTACAAACTGTGAATGGAATCATAGAAGTAGGTGGTTAGGCTAAAAACTGATCCATAGCAGATAGTGGTGTGTAACCATTTGTGCTAGTTACAAAATAGGCAAAAATAAAAATAATAGTGTATAAATAAATAGAATCTATTTCAGGGCACCAGAACTGAGACTCTAGATTCCAGAATCTCAGTAGCGCATATATATATAAATATATATAGACTTTTCTTTTAGACACATAGTTTGTTAAAAGCAATTACAGAAAGTTTTTTCTAAAGAATATTTTGAAGGGTTGATTCTTTTTCTTCCATTTGATCTCATATTATGCATATAGGAATGAGATTCTATATCAAAATTTGAGAAGGCATATATTTGTCTATATTCTTGTTTGCTGAAGTAATGGTTCTCTGGTTAGTAGAATAATCAAAAGTCTATTTCTTGTTAACACTGCTATGTTTTCTTTGATGCCTTTCAACTGCCTATTTCAAGTAGATACAAAACTACCTTATTTTGTATCTCCAGTGATTGCTATCAAAGGAGTCATAACTTATAAGCGATGAATTGGGGGAAGATTAAACAAGATATGATTCTTAAATGATCTTACATATCTCATGATTTTCCTTTAGAGTTTTGTGACTAAATATTTAATTAAGTATTGGACTTGCTAAAAGTTGAGTATGATGAAGATTTATGAGAGAAGCTGATGGTGCAGTATTGATTACTATGAAGGAATGATTGTTCATTGACTTGAAACTCTCATTTTGTCATATTTATCTTTTCGTTACTTTTATTTCCTTGGTCATGTGAATGATAGATTTGATAGACACTTGACAAAAATTTGAGATTCAAAACAATCTTATAGAGTTGATGAATTTATGTGCAACATAAATAAACACGTTAAAATTATAGAATCCAAATCCTATTATATCTATTCTAATGCAGTACAGGAACTCCATTACATATTTTAATTTTTTTACACACTTGAAAAAATACTCTTTCATATGTATTATATCATATAATGTATTTTAAAGCTTTCTAACACTCCAAAAATACTCTTTAGTTTGACTCTTTATCTTGCTTCGCATTTATTTTTCTTCGACATACTCTTATTTTTTTTTACATAGTGTTTTTAGAGCTAAACTTGGTCGCTATATAGTTGTATTATTTCCCACTTTTCAACGATACTATCCACTCATTTTGATTGTTAATTCTCTGTTTCACGGTTGTCACAACAGAGGTTTCTCAAAGGATCAAAAAGACAAGAAGCACAATGAAAGTGCAGCTGAGGATTCTATTTTTAACTTTTGGTTAAATTCGTCATTTGTAAATTAGTGCAGTAGCTAAATGGAGAAAAATTACTGCCCCAAGAATTCTGTCTCTGTTAACATCGCCGGTAGCCATCATTGAGAAGCAATTAAGCTGAAGAGACATAATTATGTTTGATATAATTATTTTTTGTTGATTAAAGAATTATTTTTTATATAATTTTTATTGAAGTGTGATAGGTTTAGGGAAATTTTGTTTTTTTGATGTGAGAGGAATTAAAAATTTAATGCTTTACTTGAACTAAACTAGAGAAAATACAAAAATAAAAAACTTCATATTTTTCTTAACTCTTGAAAGAAGTAGATGACAAATAGGACTAAACTTCATATTTTGTTTGATATTTGATGTCAAACCAATAAATAAAATGACAAATGTTATATATAAGAAAGTATTTTAAATTTTGTAATGTGTTCTAATACATTTGTTAGTTTGATAATGAAATATATAGCCGTGCAATGCACGAGAATGCAACTAGTATATAGAAAGGGAACTGGGACTCTGAAATCAATTTCTCACCTAAAAAGATTCCGAAATCCCTTTTCTTTCTTTTTTCTTTTCTTTTTTTTTTTGCCCACTAATCCCACTAAACGTTTTACAGTTAACTATCCTTTTTTTCTTTTTATTTGACCATTTGGCTACTACATCTAAGTGCACACAATTTTTAATGTAAAAACAAACCGTACATCATTTTCCTTTCCATAAACCCGTTTATCAATGCACCCGTACATTGTACCCGTAAATGCACCACTACTATCAAATTGATTGAGTGTAATTGTTTCACGGCCAAATTTACGTTGTAATCAAAGCACTTGATGCCTTAACATTTATTAACATCAAACTCAAACATTTACATTTATTAAAACATAAATTATTACATTTTAATGCTAAAATGTTACAATTATTTCTCCTGTAAAATGCCTAATCACGTTGCAATCAGTAAAAAAAAAACAGTGCATTTACATTTGATGTTAATAGACAACGTAAATGCCTTAACATTTGATGTTCACTGGAATAAATGTAATCAAAACATGTAGAGCGTAAATACCTTTGGTGAATCTTGAATTTTTTTTAACCGACTACACATTTGAAAACTACCCACCACTCCACCTAAAAATACTACAGCAGTATACAGAGACAATTCCAACCTTTTTTATTTTTATTAATCAGAAACTTTTCTTAATGGGCAGTTTTAATTAATTAAAAATACTACAGCAGTCAATACGTTTTTTCTTAATGGGCAGTTTTCATTAAATACTACAGTAGTCTACACGTTCTTTTTTAATGGACAGTTTCTATTTTTTTTAAATACCACCCACTTCCATTTGAAAAATGTTCCCCAATCAAGACTATAAATACAATTAGTTTCTTTTCAGAACATAAAATAGACACTCAGAACTTACAGCTTGTTTTAAGAATTTTGATCTACTCAGTTATGGCAGGACAAGGACTTCAAACAACACAGCTTCATGATCTGAAGAAGAATTGATCAAACTGGATTGTTAATGTTCGCATTGCCCTCAAATATATAGTTCCTACCGACAGTGATGTTAACAAGCCACAATATTTGGAGCTGTTTTTTTTTTGAAAGAAATTACTTTATATATTCAAAAGTCCGCTAATGTGCGGAGCAAACCAAAGAGAAATCAATCGAACCAGTGGCATACCACTGGAGATGAAACAACCAAAGTAGCTAAAGAATGAGCTAAGCCATTTAGTGTTCTAGAAATATAACAACATTTAAAGCATGCTAAATCATTCATAAGAGAGTCAATACGCCGGAACATGGGAGCGCCACTAGAAGTATTCTCCATGTTCTATAGTCCATCAATAACCATCTGAGCATCCACAAACACCTTATCCAGTCGAAAATTATGTTGAAAGCACATTTGCAACCCATATTGCAAAGCAAAGGCCTCCGCCATCACCACATCAAACGAGTACTGAATAGAAATTGCAAAGGCACCCACAATTGCACCCCATCTAGCTCCAAATGACGCCACCCACCCCCACTCTCCCATCTTTGACCCCAGCATCACATGCCATGCGAACCCCAGATAAAACTTTCCCACCTCCCAACCGAATATATTCCTTCACACTTTCCACTCCATCACGAATCATCACCTCCTTCCCCACCTCTTGATAATAATTCAAGTAGCCCAAAACCCACTCCAACACCACCTCGCCATCCCTACCCCACCATTGATGATAAACATTGTTCCTTCCCCCCAAACATCCCACAAAACCATGGCAACCTTAATCTGCTTCTTCCTCGTGCCTCTAAGAAAATGGCGGACAGCACCCCTTTTAAATCTTGGCCAAGCCACGGCTGAAAACAGTTGCAAAACCCCAATTTTCGCCAAATTCTTTTAACCCAACACACAACACAAAAACATGCCAATTCCCTTCTAGCTTCCCATACCAAACACACCGCAACTCTTTCCCAAAATGATGCCTAGTCATATTCTCCCCATCGGAAGAGCATCATGTAGCAATCGCCACAAGAACACACGAACTTTTGGGGGGATATTCAACTTTCAAATATATTTTCACACTCCTCCTCCTGACCGTGAGCTCGAAGGCCATTCATCTAATAAAAAGTTCACTAAATAATACCCACTTCGCACTGAGTATTGTCCATCCTTAGTGTAATGCCACATTAACGTGCCAACCTCATGCTTCCCTCCAAGCGGGATAAACAATATCACCTCACAATCCACCGGCCAAAACACTTCCCTCACTTTCTCCATATTCCAACCCCCCATCACCATCTAGAAATTCACAAACCCGTGTATCACCCGCCCCAGCCAAAGTGACCGGATGGAAAGAAACTGGACCGGGCAGCCAAGGGTCCTCAAAAGCTCTAATAAACGCCCCATTCCCTACTCTTCAATGGATACCACAATGGATTACTTCTAAATCCTATAACAGACTTTTCCACAAAAAAGAAGACCCCCTCGTGTCCGTTGCCTCCGAAATGGTACCATTCCGGAAGTACTTAGCCTTTAATACTCTCCCCGCCAAGAAATCAGGGTTAACTAGGAGTCTCCACACCTGCTTGGCTATTTATGAAAGGTTAAGAACCCACAAAGTTGAAAAAAAAGGACAAGGACCATTTGTTAAATTAACCCTCAGATCAATATATATATATATATGTGTTAAATTTGTATAGAATCTCATATTCAAAATCCACGTGCTGTTATTATTTCTTTTTTAATAAATTAGGTAAACTATGAGGAGTGATAATAGCATAGACTCAAACTCAGGACTTTCGTTTTGGTAAAACGGGTCTTTACCACTTTAACTATCACTTTTGATTAGGGATGACAATTAGTCACGGGTCGGTTCAGCCTCGACCAAAACTGCATCGCCTCATTTAAATTGAAAAAAAAAGGTTAATTATGGAGAGGGTAAATTTCACAAAAGGTCCCTATAGGCAATTTCTATATATTTTCACATTTATATGCTTACAAATGACCATTTTACCCTCATTGTATGAAATAAAAGGAATTACTACAAAAATCTTTTAAAAAATCCAAAAGATTGAATAAAAGAATAAGAAAATATGTTGCTTTCTCTGATTAGTTATTCTTAACTTCTACTAAGTACTACCACCATTTCTTTCACTATTTTTTTAGGAGTGGTGAAGGATAAGACCTCCATTTAAGTTGCTTTTGACATTAATAAAAGGGGATTTATCTCCCATTTTTAACTATATGTAGACGTAAAATTTGAAATAAAAAGGGTTGTAGCGGAAACAAAAGGGGTCCTCCCTTTTTAAATATACCAAAAATTTAAACCTTCAATCTTTTTCACAAGAAAAATTTATACTTTTTTAATCGTTCTAATTTTTATAATTTGAATATCAATGACATCTCAGATTATTATTACTTATTCATGTTTAACTTTTGAAGAGTTCATTGCCTCAACTGACTATAACACTAGTGGTGGTGGTAGTTGTGGTGTTAGGTAAGTGAATGAAAAAGATAATATATTAATCGATGTGTATGTATAGTTTGTGTTAAGTTGGTAGATGGGAAAATAATATACACATGAATATATATAAGTGTGTGAAAGAGAAAGTGACAAAGAGATTGAAATAAATAATTAAAATTTGTGTTCTTTTTTGTTAAATTTAAGTAAAAGGTAAAAAAAGTGAACAATGAAAATTGACAAAAATAGTAAGTAGGGACATTTTGTGATTATTTTTGAAAGGTTGGAGACTTATATACTTGAAAACAAGATTAGGCATGAAATTGTTACTTTTTGCCAAGGTTAGAAAACTTTTGTGATATTTACCCTTAGGATATTAGATTCTTACAATATCCATTCTAAAAAATCAGACCCTAAAGAAGTTTCTAGAATGCAGAAAAAAATGATCGACGCTTCCCCCCTTTCCTTTTTCTACTCACCACCTCCTCCTCTAGGACACCTTCCCGCAGTTGCCACCACCACTGGTAGACCGCCGATCAACTTCTCGCATTCTGGTTCTCCCTCTCTCTATCATCTTCTCCTACCTCCATTGCCCACTACCTCCACTGCCAACAACTGAGTGTCACCACGAAGAAGATGACGTCACTCCAACATAATTCTTTCCAGTAATATCATCGATAATAAGGGAGACCTTAAGGTTTTTGATCGATCGGCCTAATTTCACAATGATTGATATGAAATCATGGAAGGTTTTACTTGCGAAATCGGTTTCAGAGAATAGGAAGATTAGGGGGATTAGGTTTCCAATTGGGAGATTAGAATTCTTATCCCACTAGTGTTGTAGAGCCTTTGAAATTCAGGTTCTAGCGAAAGAAGATTTCAGACTATGATTGAAGATTTGGGGTTCCGGCATGTTTGATTTTTAGTAATGGGTGGAAATTCAGGTCCCTGATTTTTTGGTTTGATTGTTGTTGATTTAGAGTTCCGGCCAGTTATTTCTTGATTGATTGTTGAGTTGCTGGTGCGATTGTTGTGGAGGTAGCAGAGTTTAGCTGTGGCCAATGAGTTGTTGGCTGTCATGGTTATGGTTGAGTTTGTGATGGTGGTGTTGTAACTTCACGGCTGTGACTCATTGTGATTTGTTGTTCAGTAGTTGTGACTCGTTATGACTCACCTAAAATGAGTTGCGACTCATCGTAACTCGCTGTCTAGCTGTTGTGACTTGTCGTGATTTGTTGTCTAATAGTCATAAATCGTTGTGACTCGCCAGCCGCTATGACTTACTGTGACTTTGTACCCGCCTATTTTTCCGGTTGTTGTGACTTATTGTAACTTTGTACCCACCTGATTTTTTAAAGCAATCGTAAACCCACTTTATTTGTGAAAAATGTAATTACTTGTATTTGTGTAATGCCTCCCCTTAATAAAAATTTAAAAATAAATAAACAAGTATTCCAAAAAAAAAAGGAAAAAACAACATAAAAATGTTCACAAATTTAAATGGGTTAGTAAACGGGTCAAAATCCTAATCCAACTCTTCCCAAATTTTGGCATGTCACCGACAGGTCATGCTGTAAAAAAATGTTTCATGGGTCAGGGTGGGGCAGACCTCGATTCGCTTCAAACCCAACCTGTTGTCGTCCCTACAACCTTGATATGCATGTGAGGTTATAAAAGCATCTCTGATGTAAGGGGCCAGTCCTGTGGTGATGCGTGAAAGTGATAGAGAAAAAATAATTATTTTAATTCAAAAAGAGTGTAGAGAAAAAAGAAGAGGGGAAAAGTGAAAAAGAAAGGAGAGATATAAATAAATTCAAAAATAATAATAAAATAGTAGTAAAAGAAGTTAAGATGGATATTTTACTACTCTTAAACCTTGTACCGGATTTGAGGAAGAAAAAGTAAGGAAAAGTGGAATAAAAATGATTTTTAAAGAAGGAAAATTTAAAAAAAAAAAAAAGGAGAAACACATGAGACTCATAAAAAAATTGTGTTTATCTCTTTATGTATAGACATTGTCTCTTTATTCAAGCATTGAAGATGCTCTAATGAAGTGATATTATTATATAATATAAAGAAGCATATGAAAAACTAAAGCGGAGTAGGCAGGAGTTAAACCAGTTAGTTTTTGGGTGTCACTCAAACCTTGTTTTTCTTAAAACAAAAGCTAAAGCAGAATAAGCCGATTGCGATACGACTCAGGGTAGAATTGATTGGTAGTGAGTTATATGCTCACTTCTAGTAACGTAAGAAGAGTCACGAAAATATTACTTGTATGTACCGAAATATTTCACTTTCCTTTTATCTTTTAGGTAGTTGTTGCAAAACATCCCTATCTTTCAATTTGATTGTGCAAATCATCTCTACCTTTTATTGTTTGACAAAACCATACGCACCTTTACATTTTTTTGGTGAAATTGGTCCCTGCCGTCAAATTCCGTTAAATTTCTCCGTTAGCCAAAAGTTTATGCATCACACCTTCTAAAATTTGTAAGGTCATTTTCAGAAGCTTACCACAAAATATGACTTTTCCTACTAAACAAGCCATTGTCTATCTATGTGAAGTTGTATTTGCCATGTATTACATATTATTATAAACCACAATTAATGCACTCAAATCAAAAGACCACAATAAAATATTAGACAGAATTAAAGAAGGAAAATATGTTTCAATATCTCGTTGAGTATAATTCAAAATCGACTACAATATAGGCGTATAATTAAGAAAATATAGTAATAATTAAATTAAAATTGTTGTCAAACAAACATGAAATAAAATAAAATTTAGAATGTGAGACATCCAAAGCAATCTCATCTCATATATTACCGTTAAATATAACTCAAAAAAATCTTTTTATTAATAGAAAAATGATTTATAACTTAGGCATGATGTGTGGTGGTTTACAAAGATACCCTCACAAATCTTAGAAGATAATATATATGTGCATTTAATTAATGGATAAATTTAATGGAATTTGAAGGTAGAGACCAACTCTACAAGAAATTGTAAAGGTAAGGATGAAGTTGTCAAAAAATGAAAGGTAGAAATGATTTGTACAACTAAATTAAAAGGTAAGGACATTTTACGCCAATTACCATTTATCTTTTGGTTCTCTAAAATTCATCCCTTATAAAATAAATCTGATTATTGGAGCTAGTGACACATTAAAATTTGAGAAATAGAAATATTTAACTGAGATGGTCTCGTGTCCACGCTAGAGCTAAGAAAATGTGTGCTGACTGAGATACAATTCAAGGATTAAAAATAACATTAAAGATAAACATTGTGTATGGCTACATCTTTCGAATTACCACAGGCTGAAAATATATTGGGCGACCAAAGATGTAAGATTTTGATCTCGCCACTCAACAGAGACATGGCATGTAAAAACACACACCACACTGATGTTGATTTCTTGCACATTGTGCGCCTCTTTGCACTCCATATGTTCGTATGGTAGCATAACGCCACCAGATAGTTGGCAAGAAAAACATAATGTACTTGGAAGAAATAATTGTTTGTCAAAGAAGGTTTTACTTCTGATAGCTCGGAAGGAAGTGTCAATTTACTTATTTGCCCCTCGATAAATTGACCGTTGCTGGGATTTCAAAATTGGGCGGGGTCAATTTGGGGAATACACGTCATGTAAGAGTCTAACCCCATTTACCGCGCAAACGTCTAATTTTGTCTTTCCTGTATAAGTACTCGTACATATTATTAAAATAATAGTTTATTAAGAAAATGTGATACACATTAACTTCATAAATAAGTTTGAGTCATATTTTATCGTTTCACTCATTATGCGGATTATTTACTGTATAAATCTTGAAAATGTTCTAGCATTATGGCACTATATTCGAACTACTCTCTGTCCCATAAAAAAGGGTTTCATTCTGCAAAAAATTTAAGAAAGGTTTAATTAATTTTGTTAGAAAAATAAAATTAAAAAATATTTTCTTGTGATTCAAACAAGTTATGCGACGGTTAAATTCTCACGTTTCAACTAAGAGGTATTCGGTCTGAATCACATCTTCTCCTCTCCTATCTCACCCTTATATAATATATATATATATATTCTTACTATACGATTTAATTAATTATTATTAGATTCTCACATGTGAAAGAAGAATACGTATTAAATTATTTTTCAAAATAAACAATATGAATTTTTTTTTTGTTAATTGTGAAACTTTATAAGGCTTCGTTAACCAAGAAGGAATAATTAATTTTTAACATCAATTAAAAGTAATAATAATGTAATTTACTCTTGTATAACTATAATTTACAATAAATTTTAACCCGATAGTTATTGTTAATGAAAATAAATATCTTTTTTTCTTAACACTAATCTAAATAAAATGACATGATATGAAATAATCGTTAGTTGGGCGGTACCACCCGTGTAATGTACAGGGAAGAATAATTTACAATAGGGTAACACATAAAAATGTGAAAAATTAATTGCCAACAAAAGCAGGACATATAAAGAACAGATAATGAAATGATTTAAGACGTGCCGATGTTGTGACTTCTTTCTTTAGACTATGACCAGATAGTCCATTTCCAGAACCTCACACCACATGTAGCGTGTATGAATACATACCACGTATATTTTAAATACATATGGTGAGCATAAAATACACGTAACATATATCTATTGTGAGGTTTTGAAATTTTTTTATGACCAGAAATTAGGAAAAGTTATCATTGTTATGATGCATTTTCTACACTTGTATTTCTGGTAAATTAATCTCCAGCTGAAATATTTTAATGAATACGTTATTTTATTGCAATTCCGATGTAATATAAAATATTGTGAATTGTCCACGTCAACTGATTCATCTTGCAAATCTCTTAGATTGTACAAATTCTGGTAAACTTTATTGAAATTTTAGCATACCTGCGAATACCAAAAAAGTATAAATAATATAAATAAAATGATAACAGATATGAGAGAGAGAGATATATGGTCAGATAAGACAGCTAGTAAAGTTGAGAGAGAGTTTTGGATTAGTTTGAGAGAGAGAGAGAGAGAGAGAGAGAGAGAGAGAGTCTCCTCTCACCTATGTGATGTCTGAAACTCTTTTGTGGTTGGCAAATTCGTCAGAATAACAAAATAAATAAACAGTAAGTGATAATTTGATCTTCACTGCACAGCGTACACAAACTAAAACGGAAAAGCCTAGAATAGGACGGGAAATTTGCCATAAGTCTCTACCGTATCTCCTTTTATTTAATTAATACCATATCTCTCTCACAAAAATAAAACAATAGACAATTTTACGTAGATTAAAAACAATAGGTAATTTTGTTGAAATATTAATTTTATAAGTACTCTTTCAATTTTAACATTTATACTTAATTAATGATGTAAGAATAATTAATTAAAATTTATTGAGAAGGAATTTAAATAGTTATATATAGTGTGAATGTCCTTAAATTATAAGAGTTGAAATTGATATAATGCTTTTCTCTAAAATTTGTGTGTACTAGGATAGATTAAATTTGTTAGTTAATAGGGATAAACATGGAAATGAAAAATTAAATACACGCTTGATATAACAACTAGACTATCTTTTTGATACAGCTTAAAATAAAATATTAGACTATCTTTTTAGGAAAGAAGTAATATATAGATTTCACTCATTTCATAGATAACAATATACATAACAATAACATATAAGAAAATATTAAAACTCCAACTACATTTCAATAAAGAAAAGATCGGCCCACAATTTAGGACAAACAAAAAAAAAATACAAATCTATTTGACACGAACAGAGAGTATTATTTATTCTATTTTCAAAAGGATAATGATTGACACAAAAAGTCCCTGACCTTGCATGCCCTTGCGCAAATGATATCTACTTGTGCTTTTCTTCCATAACTTCACACTTCACTTTATAATTTATTTATTTATTTATTTATTTTTGCTCGATCCATAACGACCCACTATTTTGGTTAGATTTGTCGACTATAAGAATGTCATTTTTGTAAACCCACATTTCAATTTTGTAAAACCACATTTTGTCCATAACTACCCACCACGTTTATTTATTTAAAGGGGTGTATTCAATTAAGACTTCTCAAGACTTTTAAAGACTTTTTTAAGTATGAGACTTTTATGATTTTATCAGATTTGATTTGATTTTTATGAATTTATTGAGAGTCGAGGAAAGTATGTCTAGACTTCTGTGGATTTTCATTTAAGACTTTTCTAAACTTTCATTGAAAACTTTTTAGGACATATCAAGGCTTTTGTATTATTTATTAAAAAAATGACGATTTCTTATAAAATTCAATTTGCATCAAAACCCTAATTGGAAGGGTATTTTGTGTCCACAAACTCCGCTTCACAACTTTGTAACAATACTTTGAGGTTTCATGAATAGTGATATGGAACAAAGATGACATAAAATAATAATAAAAAAATTTATAATCTATTATAATATTACAAGGATACAAAATACTGATGAATGAATCATTCATCATTAAAAGGTATAATGAATTATTCATAATAATAATAATAAGATATAATCAACAGTCAATAAAAAAATGTCAATAATAATGAAATAGTTCTTCATATCCATGCTAGTAACATGGAAAAAATTAATATAATTTTTTTTTAAAAGTCTTATCTCATCGTTCACATATTCTTTCAATATATTTATCCCAAAAAAGGTAATTCAATATCAATTATCAAAGAAATCGGTAAAATTGTTTAATCTCCTACAGAACTTTATGAAGAAAGAAAAAATCAATTTACACTTGAAACCCTATTTTGAAGAACCAAAGTTGCATTTCTTCTCTTTACTTTGTCTTTTGTGGCTTTTCTCAAATCTCATGATTATAGATATGATTTTGTAATGGGATTTGTTATTTATATTTTCTCCTAAAAGTCTTAAAATATCTAGATTATGGAGAAATCCTAAAAAGCCTTGTACAATTTGAATACCTTGTGACTTTTTTAGACTTTAAAAAAGTCTCAATTAAATACTGTTGACGCTGGGTTTTGTCGTGGACCTAGGTCAGCAATAAAAGTGTGATGCGATGGTGAGGTAAGATCATAATTTCTTATCGGTGTGAGGTCCGACGTTAATGTGTGAACAGGAGGAATTTGATCAGGAGATGAGTTTGGGAGCAAATGAGCATCAATAATTCTCTTTCTAGATTCTATATTTTAGGAGAAGAATGCCTCCCTTCAAATGGCACCCTAGAGCCATATTTATAGGCGAGCTCCGGGGTCTTTTGGGAATTTTACATGTTCTCAGACAAGAACTTGCTTAGTAAATGTGAAAGTACAACTTGTTCTTAGTTCTTGTCTTCATAACGGCTATCAACTGTCAACAGTCCTCTGTGTTATTCACACGCTCTATCTTCATCTCGGATGCACGGTAATCTTGACCGTGCGGGTTCAGAAACACTTTCTGCTCCGGCAATTCTAATCCTCCTTTTCTTGTCCAGCTCTTCTGGTCTGCCTTTTCTGATCGGACATTTCTAATCGGCCAAAATGTACCTATCTGAAGTTTGTTCTTTACTTCGCTATATAAGTTGGTTTTATGATAATTTTCTGTTATGTCAGTAATTCCATATCAGAACAAATTTCTGATCAGGTCCGTGGTTCTAAAGCTAGGTCAGCCCCTTGCGAACTGGTGCCAACAATTGCCCCCTTCGTCTGCGTTTTGATCTGACAGGGCTAATGGGGACGATGATCCTAGGATCGCGCTGGGGGCACCTCCTCTTTCTGATAGCTCTGGTTCTTTGAAGCTTTCTAGCCACGTGTCACATTTTGACTGGGTGGTCAACTCTTGAGATTATGTACCGAGTAGGCGTTCTGTTCGAACCATCCGAATAGGTGCTTTGGTCAGCCCATTTTAGGTAATCAACTCCCCCTTTTCTTCCTTCCAATCTGGATGCCGAAAATTAGAATAAGGTTCTCGCAACCATCTTCAACTCGAGACACAATGAGTAGTGAGTATAAGGTCCGATCGGATGATGAAGCTACTGATCTGGATTCCTGCTCGGTCGATGTGGCTGTCGCGGATGAAGGGGTTTCCCGATCGGAGGATGAGACTGTCGATCTGGCATCCGGTTTGGGTGAAGATGGAGCCGAGCTTACTTCCGGGTCGGGAAATGAGGGAGTCGAAGAGGTTTTCATGTTGGAAGATGAGGATGCTGAGGAGGTTTCTGGGTCGGGTGAGGTGGCCGTCGAACATACTTCCAGATCAGAAAGAGAGGGAGCCGAAGAGGTTTCCGGGTCGGAAAGTGACACAGCCGCGCAGACATTCATGTCCGAAAGTGACACAGTCTAAAGCTCAAAAATCTCACCAGGTTAAATTTGTCAAACTAATCCAGTTATAACCAATTCCAAACGAAGCAAATAAATAGAAGTGCGAGCACACTAATTCAATCGATCTTATGAATCTCTCTAGGCTAAAATCACAAATCAAAATTTTCAATTTTTCTTTTTTTCCTCTCGCATTGCTTAAGATCATAATTCCAACAAAACTAAACTCCAGTTAAATCCAATACTTTAGGATCGTGAGTCACTTTCTCAAATGTTCATAAAGCATAGATCTTTTACATTACTTTCTTTATTTTTTTTATGAACATAAAACATAACAAATATATGAAGAAGAGAAAAAAAAAAGAAAAGAAAAAACTGACTGTATTTTTTTCTTTATTTAACACAGAAACAACTAAACATACTACTTGACAAAGAGTTAGCAAAATTATACATCAGCCAGATAAAATAAATCACATATAATCATTCCACCACACTTGAATTCGACATTGTCCCAATGTAGATCAAAAGAGAAAAAGGGTTTTAAGAACTCCCGGGGGTATGAATGATGATGAGTTTGGATCGTGGTCTGATGGGACAGATGGAGTTGGAATAGTGTGGCTCATCTAAATTCCAGCAATATGGGAAGAGACTGTCAAAATAATAAAAAGAAAGGACAACCATGATTTCTCGCATTAATAAATTAAAATTTAAATATAAACGAGATAATAGAAATGTGTCCTAATTTTTAATGAAAATCCTATAATCTACACGCAATGCAATTTAATAATAAAACAATGGGTTGCCTCCCATTCAGCGCTTCACTTACAGTCTAGAGCTTGACTATAAGGAATAATTTTCATGGAACTCTGAATAGAGCTTTTGATGCTTTGCCTAGCTTGCCAAGATTGACCTTCTTCCTGTCTTTAGGCTTTTCCCAAAAATTTACTGTGTTTTTTCATGTAAATATATAGACTGGCATTTCCGTTGATCTCAAATTACACTATGAAAACTTCAAACTCCTCATCAGATGGGATCACAAAATCAACTTTAGAACACTTGAATTCATAGGATTGATTAATAATTGCCCCCCATCATCAAAAGTGATTTTTAGAGCTTGCTCTTCTAAGATTACTTTCTCATCCTTCTCATGTTCCTCTATTATGATGGAGGTTTCTGACACTTTCTTTTTATGGAGAGTATTAGAATGGTTGATAACTTGAGAGATTCCATCTTGTTGTCTTTCATCATTCCCCAAAAATTTTACCCACTTGTGCCATTGTGGAGCTAAATGTACATATAGACAATCACTTAATTCATGATATTTACCACAAAATTTACACATTAAATGGTTTAAGGGCGCTAGATATGTAACGAGACAATCACTTAGTGCATGATTTGCATAACAATAATCACACACTAAGTCAGTTTCTTGACTCCCAACTTTCTTCAATTGTACCAATAAGCCATTCGTCAATTCTCCATATTCTTTATTTGTTTTCATAGAGAAACTCGCGTCTGAGTATCAGTCATAACCATCTTCCATCCTGAGAAGAACAAAACAAACAAATTAAATAGAAAAATAAAATTCTAAGTAAAACTCAAACTAATTGGTATTGATATCAATCTCAATCCCCGGCAACGGCGCCAAAAACTTGTTCGTGTAAAATATGTTTGTGAAATCCGCAAGTGTACGGATCTAACAAGTAATAAAGTGGACAATGACTCCGAGATATCGTTCTCACGAGGATTGAATTGAATACCGAATTTATCAGTTCTAACTTTATTTGAATGATCAAATCTTGAGTTTTAGAAAAGAGAATAAATAAATAAGTCAATAAAATTGAGAAAATAAAATATATATACAAAAATTTAAAGGGAAATATATGATAGATATGCGTTAGGACTCACGGCTTTACCATAATTGAACCACCTAGTCTAACAACAACTAATTTATGTTACCGATCAAATTTCACGAAATTAACTAACTACTCCTCTCAAAGCTAGTCAATTTTATTTAATTAGGCCCCCTCACCTATATCTAAGTGAGCGGGTTAACAACCCTCTTAAATGCATTAATCAACAAAAAAGTCATGTAGGCCTTCCCGAAGTTCACCCCACAATAATCCCACTAAGCACAAGCAAATCTCTTTGTCTTGTCTAAATTAATGATTCTTATTATATGAACTAACTTAAATATTTCTCTCTCGAGTTCAACAAAAGTCTATAAACTCATTCATCCATTGGCCACAAATATGAAGACAAAACAATATACCAATAAGAATTTAACATAAGAATTAATTGCATAAATTCAGCATGAAAAACACAAATATAGTACCAACTAGGTTATATTGTTTGTCGTTACTTAAAATCAATTACACATCATGAATGAAAAACACAAATAAATAGAGCGCATAACCCGGGTAATTAGCTCTTGAAAAAGACGAGGAACTCTTGCACCAAGTTTCTTCTTCTTGAATCTCGAACTTGATACCCGAGCCTCCAAAAGTTTTGTATTTTTCTCCCCCTTTTCTATTGTGCTTTCTGTATTGTCTCTCCCTTTTCTATGGCTTGGCCTCTTTATATAAGGTCTAAGAAAGCCTAAGAAAAGAAGTAAAATTCGTGGACCAAGTTTCCCATAGAAAGAATTCTAGTTAAAATAGAAAAATCTCGAAATGTCGTGAAAATCCACCCATACCTATGCGGCCGCATGAGTCTTCTGGCCGTGTATACTGGTTACGCATGTGGCCATGCATGCAGCCGCACAATGCCCGCATGAGGCTGCACAGTGGCCACACAACAGTCACATGCGGGCCACATGATTTCCCAGCCTATATTCTGGTCGCTCATGTGGCCACATGCAATTTAGCTGCTGCAACTTCATCCTTCATATTTCAATTTCATTCGTTTTGAGCCCCAGACTTTGTAATTTGTGCTCATTGATCCGAATTCGCTTAAATTGACCTTCTCTTAGACTTTAACCTATAATTCACCAACTTAAACGTAAATACAAACTTTCAAACACAATATCACATAATTAACAATACATATAAGTGATTTAAACATAAAAAATTAATACATATCAATGCAAAAGTGATTTCTCTTACATTATTTTGTATGAGCCAGTACATGTTATTCACTAAGTACTTTGTACTCACTCCACTTTTCTCCAAACTAGAAGGTGATTGAACGCTAGTTATTGGCCAAGCAAGCAGATCGGAAGATGGAGCATGACCACAGACGAAAGTAGAATTTTGCATGTAGAGGAAACTTACCTTTGGAGCTATGAGAATACACTTTGGCCCACCTATATATATATATATATATATATATATATTTGTGGTTATCATATGTAAGACGAGTCAATTTATTTGTTTTGTACGTCCCGAAGCTTTCACGAATTTATTAACTGGTATAAATAGTAGAGGCTTGATAGAAGAAGAAAGACAAACCATCAATTTGGTGTTCTTAATTTTTTAGTTTCTCAAGTGTTTGGGTTAGATTGTAAAATGAACTGTGCATGGTTTATTTTTTAAAATTAAATTATAATTGTGGTGGTTATATAATGTGGTGTGATAAACAAAAATCAAGTGGTAGTATAATTACCCATAATTTTTTAATCATTATGCATTCATCATTGAAACTGCACTCAAAAGTCATTATTTCTGTATAATGTTAAATAAAATTTTATACTATATTTTATGTAGAATATTTCTTAAGAGTTCTACCCATGTAGCATGTGAGTACTCATGATTTTATTAGCTTAGCGGATGAGATACCAAACCATATAGGTGAAGCCTGCAAAATATCGATTGGATTTATGTTATTATTTCATTTGATTTAATTATTGTAACCATTTATTGTTTTTTGCAATTTATATAATGAATGTTTTTTACTCGCTCTATCCTACAAATATATGACAGTAGGTGTTTTAATTCAGATTAAAAATTAGTAGATAATGTGGTTAGAAATATAATTTTATCTGTACTTTTACATTTTAGCCCTTAAACATAATTAATTATTTAGAATTAATACCAATGACCAAAGTAGGATTAATATTGAAACTAGTATTTCACCCGTGCGGTGCATGGGAAGAAAATTTCTAAAAAATTATAAGTATAATATTAATAATATATAATAAGGTGAATAGATAGTCGCTATCAAATTTACATAACACAATTAGTAAATATACAATTTAGAACGATACCATGCGTTGGATGAAAGAATGACATCAACTAACTTGACTACACATAGCACAACGGAATGCAATTTTGATTTGGAGACACTGTACACACAGTAATCGTTGAGAAAAAAAAATTTATTCTAGTATTTGAAGTGTGTGCAAAAATCCATCTAAACAAATTTTTCATTTTTTTCTGAAAAGGGATCACTAACATTGATAAAATTTCATTTCGAATGGGGCATAACAAAATATGGTATACTTGTAATCAACACTAAATCCTTGGAAAAACCATAAGAATGGGGCACAACAAAATATGGTACACTTTTCCTTTTTCTATCTGTTGTATTTTTTGATTTTTCAAATCTTGATATTGCTCATCCACATGATGAGAGGACATAAATCTGGTTTGGTTGTAGTCTTCTTATATAAGAAACTAAAATGTTCCTTTCTTAGCCCTTGATAAGCAACCACTCCAATCACCAAGAGACCCTTCCAAGCCTAAAAGGTAACTGGAGTCAGACTATTCACCTTCATTACCTGTTCTTAAAGGTAAAGTTGTAAGGAATTTGACGGCCAATTCGCCAATCATGAGCAGAGTGTTGGTTCCTAGTGATCTATCCGTTTTTTATGGAAATTACTTGGCTTCAAAACTAAAGCTTGTATATAATGCGAATCATATGGCTCGGTCCATTAGTATGCCAGGATTTTTAGATATGCCTACATATACATCCTTGTTGAGCTCACAAGGTATAAATTTTTTTTTTCTATTTTCTTCCTGGCCTCTCTTAAGTAGTGAAGTGCTAATGCCTTAGATTTTCCAAGTGTTCACGAAAAAATAGAGAGACCAGAATTTTCAAAACTTCTGATGATATATTTGTGCTTGGTATCCATAATCTTGTAGACGAAATACTAAATTTATCAAAATATAACTGTTAGATAAATTTCCTTTTAGCCTATTTTCAATTGAAAAGAATTCTGAATTTCTCTCTGTATAAGTAGAACTGTATCCATATATTTTGGAATTTCCACGACTACGAAAGGCATATTTCATCGAAATTATTATATTGTTAATTAGTTACAATGAAGTATATGCACGTGATCTTGAGGCTTTTCATTTATCTAGCAGATCTATTAATGCATAGCTGCAATTGTTTCGTGAGGAATAAGCTATTTGCAAAATGATTTATAATTAAAACAGATTTGTACCCATTTTGTGATTGATGAAGTGAGAAGACCAGCCTTAATTTGGTTCATGATTGTTTTAGTGTTTCAAAAACAGCACACATGCTGATTGAGTATGATTCCACTTTTCGTGGATGTCCTCTAACTCCTATAGATTGCATGACCCCTTAAGTTCATGACCATTCTCAGAATATGATTTTAAACTCTACTAAAATACAAAATATTCTTTTCACGTAATAATAGTTGTAATAACCACCTAAATGGTGACAAATGGAAAGGTATGAAATTCGCAATTAATTCAACTAAGCACATATTGAGCATAGAAGCATTTAAATATACCCTAAGAATACACTTACACTGTTACCACATGTTTCAAGCCAAGTCCGCAAACTTCTTTGCCCAACATATCCTTATCTACCCAACATATCCTTTATTGAAACCATTTCATCACCTAGCTCGACATCTAACTTTGCAACCTTCATCAACCAGTGGAATCCGCAATTTAAAGAAAGAACATAAGAGAAAAAAATTGAAAAAAGCCAAAGACTTACTGTTACGGGTTTCTCAAGAGAATTGAAGATGTGATAGAGTCAAGAGAACTCTGACAGCAAATGTAATACCCACAAAGAAAGGATACAATTCAAAATCTAAATCAGCAAATTAGCCTATTAATATACACCAATGCTCTAATCCCATTCAATCTCATAATATTAGCTTACCAGAATTTAGAAAAGCAATGAAATCCATTAGAATAAACAGCAGCTTCAACCTCTGCACACAATTATGACAGTGTCTTGACAAACCGAAACCAACAAAAAACCGAGTCAACACAAGATGAGATAAAGGCATTCTAAATTAGAAAGCATTCCAAGCTATGAACCTTGTCGCTTTGAAAAATGTTGGCGGCATAAGCAACCTGATCAGTCGAGTGTTGGGGCAAAAGAATTAACAATGATATTCTTAAAAACCGATTTGGACATTTGCCATAGCATCCCCAGAAAAAAATTCAGTTGCACGCACCAGCTACAAAATCAATTACACTCAATTTAATATTCTATAACAAACCTCATTACAGTCAATTTAATAGATGAAAACAAACCCACCGATGACGCCGCAAAGGAAAAACTCTAAACGCCGTGTAGAATCAGACCTCCCGTCAAACAACTTCCTGATATGGTTGTCAGTAGAGAGGTTGTAGGGACCGATGATTGAGATTCGAAGAGGCGATTCAAATCTGCTCGAATTGGGGCAAGTTGTGAGCGGTGGGTTGTCGGCAGACACAAGGAGAGAGTCGTAGTCTAATTCTAATAACAAAAACGTGAGATAGAAAAGTAGAATTTCTAAGGCGGGAAATTGAGGTTAAGTTCTTTTAAGAGGGAATTAAAGGAGGGACTGCGGTTTTCCTATAAATTCGATTGTTACTGTACGTCACTTTTTATTGCAGATTTACACTTTCGTTTTGTAATTTTACCTTGTGATTTTTAAATGGCATTTCGTTTAATTTATTTTTCCATAATAGTATTTTCAATTTAGTTTATTTAATTATTAAATATATATTTTGGCGAAAACGTGTTTTATTGTAATTGTCAGTGGTCCTTCTTTCCCCCCTGAAAAGCGCATATAGATTAACTGCTTTACAGTTTTCAAAATTGCAGTCAGTTAGTGATTATCCTTTTAACAGTTTTGATTAGATTGGGTAATTGTTTTACAAAATTTCATATTTGGTTGTTTTTAGTGTTCGATTGTAGTGGGTTGCTTAGAAGGAGAAAAGGTTAGTTCTTTTAGGGTTTCTTGTAGAAGTATACTTTTCCAGAGGTTTTGTGGGTTTGTTAAATTCTTTCTGATTCCCATTTGCCTTCGTTGGTTTTATAATTTTGTGTCACGTGTGGAGAGTTTTATTGTTGATCAAGAAGAATGGTATCAGACTTCCTGATGTAAATTGGGTTCGAGGAAGAGTAGCAAAAGGAATATGGCAGTGCAGCTGTTCAAGTTTGCGAGACAGAAGGCCGGAAGGACATGTGTTGGTTGAATGAAGACGGATGTTTAAAATGAGTTGGATTAATGTGTCTCTTTTTTTTTTTAAATTTTATTTTGCAAACTGATGCTGGAGAATATGTGATAAAATTCTGATCTCGTTGATAATTGGTTTTGTGTTCCATTTTTTTTTTCATTTTTGAAAATTATGTGTATGAATGGTAATGTTACAAGTGTTGATACTGAATTAATAAATCCATTTTTTTTTTTTTTTTGGCAAACAAAGTTCTGATACTGAATTGATGTGTTATTGGCAACAGTTTACACCTTAAGCAGAGCTGTATCTAAACTTCTTCATCGATGATATGTTGTTTGGAAATATGGTTACATGTGTTTGGTGGAAGCTATGGCATCCATTTTTTTTAATTGATAAAGGTTTCATTCTGTATGATACTTGTATCGGTCCTTCTAGAAGATACAATTCATGGTCTTCTACAACTTTATACTCTCCGGTTTTTTCTTACTGATTTCTTATGTATATAAATTACTTTAGACCACTAATGGATAATTTCTTTGATTAATTATTTGGTATGGGAAATATAACCATTTTGTAATAAAATTTTCTTTAAATATTATTGCTTTGTAAATTGGAATGCTTGCTCAATTATCCACAAATCTTTTTTCCTGTGCTTTTTTATTCAGATAAATATATATCTCAAGTTTCAAATTTTCATTTATGACTATGAAATCAGCTACTTCCCATGTTCTTTTAACACCCGTCACTAATTGTAGGATTCGAGCACTAAATGTTTAATGTTGTAATGGCACCAAATATGATGTGGCATAATAGTTACAACTAATGTGAGCACATTACTCAACCTCACCAATCATATATTAGTAGTTGGTATTACTTTAAAAACTAAGCTTTTGCTATGAATTATGATGCAGTTTTTAGATGGCTGAGACCAAAGTTGATGAATCAGATCTCATTTACTAGAATCGCGTTGGCAAAGCCCATGATCACTGTGGCCAAACAACAAAGCAGATGCTATGCCAGTAAATATTGTTGCAACAGTCGATGAATACTTCTGCAAAATTGTATCTAGTAGAAGGGAAGAAAGGCTCAGATAAATATTTTGGCTACAACTACAAAAAATTGAGCTGACTTGATTAATTGGATGTACTTAGATAAAAAGAACTCATGCTACTGGTACAAGGTCAACTTCCTTCATTCTTCATCTGATATAGTGGAAAACAGAGAATGCAATTGCAGAGGAAAGGAAAACAGATTAACTTCAGAAGAGGAAACAACTGGTCTACTCACTTTTATGCATCAACAGAAATGCCTTTATGTAGGCATTACAACCAACATGTAGTTCCAAAAATCAAGGTTGCTACAATAACAGGATCTTTCATGATCTCTAGAGTGATAGGACAAACAAATTCATTAGGAATCACATTAGAGGAACATCTAGCAAGAGTTTTCGGCGCCTTGGGTTCAACCAGAATATTGTCTTCCAGGACTCCTGCTACTATTTTGAATTTGTTCAAAAGATTTGTAATTTGTTGTAAACTCTCAGCTCCTTGGCAATGCTGGATTTCCTTGATTTTTCAAATGGCAACAGTTTCCGCCTTAAGTTCCTCAGCCGTGTGTAAACCGAGCTTATTAGCGAGTCTTTCTAACGTTGCAATGTCTGCATTTCGGTCGTAATTCGTGGATAACACCACCATGAAATCCATTGCCAGCTCCATATCCTGTGTATCAGTTCTCTTTTTGGCTCTCTTCAGTTGAATTGACAGGAATTCAATCTACAATAAATGCAAAATAATTTCTATGTATAGAATCGTTTTCTGTCCAACAAATAATTTCAACAAATGCAAAATTAATTAAAGAAATGCCTGCACCGTTTTCCTCAATGTAGGTGCTGTTCCAAGTCCAGTGGCCGTCGAATAATATTGTAGCACCAATCATATTGTTCTCTGCAGTATTCAGACAACGGGTCAATTTGGTTTTTACGCGATATATGGGTGATTTTCTTTTGTGAAGCAAATCTGCAGATAGTAAAAGGAAGTGTATCAGAAAAAGTTCGCTAGAAGATTAGAGATTGATACTCGATTCAGGGGGTAATGGTTGGTGGCGGTTGAATTGTGCTCTTTAACTTACTGAAAACTTCCAGGTCGGAGGATTCGGTTTCATGATGCGGCAGTTTTTTGGGTTTTTGGGTTATTACAATTTTTATTTTTTCATTTTTAAACTCACGGGGCCTTTTAATTGTTTATTTATTTATTTATTTATTTTGTATGGAATAATTCCCCCCCCTTTTTTTTTTCAACTGGAGGTATCAAAATTTGTAGGTATATTTGCACGTCTCATGGGTAAATTTCTAATTTCTGCAGTTAGGCTGTATTTTTGATATCTGTGTGTAATTCTTACCCATTTGCGTCTATTAAAATTCTATGAACACCTTGAATATTATGCTAAAAAAATTGATTAACTCATTTTCCTCTTGAATTTCAGTACTTAGGTATTTTAAGTAGTTAATTAACTAAAGGCAAACATGAAAAGGAAAAATTAAATACAAGCTTAATATAACAACTAGACTATTTTTTTAGAATGGACAAAAATATAATACTTGACTATATTCTTGGGACAAAAGCAGTAATATGAAACATTTGGAGTTTACCTTCTTATGCAAAGCGCCGGTTGAATACTAATTGATTCTTAATTAGTCTCGAATTCATACATCGATATTTTAATTTGACGAAAAATGACAATGAATTTTAGCGGGAACTTTGTGGACAAAGAGACATGAAATTCACAGGAAGAAAGAGAACTTCACAAAAAAATTACTCCTTCTGTTTCAATTCTTTGGTCTCATTTTCCTTTCTAAGATGTCCCAAATATAGTCATTTTTTTATATTAAAAAGTCTAGCTTACATTTTTTTGCAAATCTATTCATATTTAATACTTTAATTATAACAATCAATTTTAAATTTCACTCGTTAAACACAGCAAAATTAGGCTCTTCCGATCTCACAAAATGTGTCTTTTCAACACATTTCTTAATTTTTGTGAAAAACAAAGTGGATCATATATTTAGGGCGGAAGGCGGGAACATTAATTAATTGGAATGACCATCTGAAAAATCTTAAAAAAGCATATATATATATTAAATAATATTATATTCAGAAATTTTATTTTATCTACACGCAAACATAATAACAAACACACATGCATTTGCGACCACGTATACACGCAAGCATAATAATATACCTGCGTGTAAGTAAAATAAAATATATGTTATTATATAACGTAGTAATTAATATTTGCTCATTTAGGTTCTTTACAACATCAAACATGACAAGTACAATTACGCTACATTTTATATATGAAATTTCTTAAAAGCTCTACCCGTGCAACGCACGAGTGAAAATATAGTTAAAATATAATCACATTAACAAATCAAATATGACTATTTAAGATGAGTTTAGTAAAGTTATTCATTTCATTTAACTTTTATGTCAACTTATATAACATTGTATTTTACATCAAGTCATCAACGGAGACCTATCTTATTTAACATCAAGTCATCAACGGAGACCTATCTTAGTTGAATGCATTATCACATTACAAATTTATATTGTAAATATTTGTTTCGTTAATAATCATGTGGTAATTAGTGAGTCAACAAAATTTATCCCATCCATGTAAATTGACAAATTCGAGATATAACAAAATGTAAGTTCATCACAAGCAGCATTAAAAATGAGAAGAAACAAAATTATTCCACTGCAGTTAAGATGAGATTTACCTATCTTCTAATATTATGAATCTTAAAGTTATATATGAAGTGAGGATAGCACTAATTGTAAAAGAGTGCCCTTAAATCCATGTCTAGAACTTCAATACTACAAACCACAGTTCTCGGTAGTTTAGGTATGCAGCCAGAGATCTCAAAATTTTCACAGAACCAACTATCCTTTCGAAAAGCCAATCTTTACAAAGCCTTAAACTCCTAAACACCAGACCTGCAAAGTATCATTAAAAACACCAAGAAACCTATTTTCACCAATCCAACAATATCACTAAATCAGGAAAGAAAGAACAATAGAATTGCTCAGACTGAGAATTCATCGAAGGCAGAATGATGGAACGAAGAAGAATACTTGATCTATAATTGGACCTACGACCTTGATCCTGCATACATCATATATCTATATTCATCCTTAAAGAAATAAAAGAACACAGACTGTCAATCAAATAATATGTTAAAAATGCAAACTGCATTTATTCATTGACAAAGAATACCCCATTCATATAGATAAATTAATTTAATAACCTTGAAACATTTTGCCAAAATTGCAGGACTTTGAACAGTAACAAGACCAATCCATTCATAAGCAAAATGATGTCCAAAGAAACTTCATTCAGTGATACTGCTACCTGAAATGCCAAAGGGAAAGTTAATTGCGAAAGCTGGGCAATAATTGAATGAAAACAGTACTCAACTTCCAGATTAGGACCTCTTAATTCTAGCAAAGAAATGAGTTTGTGCAAAACAATGTCTGATCCCGGAATAAGAAGCCTTTAAGAGTAGAAATTACAGGATGCAAGTGGAGAAAGAAATTCTCCTCTGAGAACATGAATGAAATTTGGAAAGCTAAACTAACAATTCTTGCTTTAAAAAAAATATTGGATGAGAACCAAACATTCTACCAATGAAAATCCACAATGAAACGGCCCATTTTAAAATTGGCATTCAAATACTGCAAGTTTAATAAATCAAATTCATATGAAAAAAGAATCAATATAAATAGAGCTAATAAGCCATGAATCAAATCAGTTAAATCTCCCTAAGTTTTTTTTTTCTCTTTTAGCAAAAATTATCAAAATTTCTCTTACGACCACATAGGTTCAATTAAACCTAAAAGATTGCACTCTATATATGCAAGCAGCTATAATTCTTAAATTCAAACAACTTCACATACATAATTACATATCACCAAAGAAATTCATGATGATCTGAA
The DNA here is from genome assembly GCA_963692815.1 of Nyctanthes arbor-tristis. Taxonomy (NCBI): domain Eukaryota; kingdom Viridiplantae; phylum Streptophyta; class Magnoliopsida; order Lamiales; family Oleaceae; genus Nyctanthes; species Nyctanthes arbor-tristis. Next base: position 3,208 of record CAVNYN010236835.1, on the reverse strand, counting down.
TCCAAAAAGATTGCTCAAAATTTATTTAATTTGTTTATCATCCATGGAAGCTATAAGGTGAGCATAAAGATCAAGTCAAAATTAAAAGAAATTCACATATCTAGAAAATAACTATATCCTGTGGAAAACACAATTAAGCGAACAAAGATGAAACTTTTCCCCTACCTGATCAAATAAAATTATTTTTTTCTCACAACCTTATTCAATGACTGTCAACAAATATATACACGAAACCCAAACCTTATATGGCCAAGCAAGAGCTTCTAGCCAATGGGCAGTACATCTCCAGATGCACCTGCATCGATTAGATAAACTCCATGACATCAAGGCTAAGATATAAATGACCTTGAGAAGTAAAAACGCAGCTAATGGATTTCAAAGATAAAAAGTAAGATCAAGGAGTGATTAGGGCATTCATGTATCAGCAAATACATAAAAACTCCATTTTAGTTTAATAAGAGTAAAAAGTGTAATTAACTGTCAACAGGAAATTTCGAGCAGCGAACGCAATCCAAAATCCAATGAAAATATATCATAATTTGGGGTTGAAATTCATTTGTAAAATAACGCTGGTAGAAAAAGAATTGTGACAATAAAAAAATGGAAAAAAAATAAAAAATATGAGATTCAGGAATCTTTTTGGGAGGGAAAAAGATCCCGGAATTCCAGTTCCCTTATTCAATGACAGGCAACAAATAGATACACGAAAACCAAACCTTATATGGCCAAGCAAGAGCTTCCAGTCAATGGGCAGTACATCTTCAAATGCACCTGCATCAATTAGATAAACTCCATGGCATCATGGCTAAGATATCAATGACCTTGAGAAGTAAAAACGCAACTAATGGATTTCAAAGATAAAAAAGTAGATCAAGGAGTGATTAGGGCATTCATGTAACAGTCAATACATAAAGGTGTTGAGTTATAACTTTGTTAAATGAGTTATAAAACATGAAACTGACAAATTGCACTAAACAGAGGTATTATTGGAAAGCGAAAAAAATCCACAAAGTAGCTCACAAGTAACAAGAAACTTGGGGCAAAAGTAAAATTGATACAAAATATTGATCTTTCAAACAATTCATCAAACAATAGGAGAGCTGAACCTAAAGAGCATCATAAAAAATTTAAAATCACTCAATTAAATGCAGAAGAAGCACTACCGCTAACAACGTATGGTTGATATCTCAATCTCCAGAGCTGAGACAATAACAATATTACACTTCTTATTAATGTTGTCATATCCCACACCCTCACCAAAAGAAAACAAAAATGCAAAAAGGAATCATCCTAAAAGGAGATCGTCAGACTTTTGAATCACGGACAAATTAAGAGGTTTTCGAATAAAATTGGGAGAATCAATCCATATTTAGAACAACTTACCCGCGGAAATCTGACTCCAATTCGGCAAGAAATCGTCATCAATCACAACGCAAGGAATCAATTGGTGCGTTTATTAGTTAAAATGTAGAGAATTTATAATGAGTATAGGGGTAGAATGTGTATTGAGAATATAAAAAGGTTTGATATATGTGGTTTTAATTGAATAGTTATCAAATCAAATGTCAAATCCTTGATACGTATAATTATAAATTTATAAAATAAAGAACATCAAACAAGTTCTTAGCTTGTTTTATATATATATATATATATATATGTAAAATTTTATTTTGTCCACACATGCATGTTATTATGCATGCGCGTAATGCGTAGCACGCATCTAGGCTACAAATATGATATGCTTATAGCTTAGATGTTTGACACATATGTACACATGCATAATAACGTACATGCGTGTAGGCAAAATAGATTGCTCATATATATATATATATATATATATATATATACATCCCAATATATCCCAACTATCTTTAATATGAGTATTTTAGTCAACTAAGAAATAAATTATATTCTCAGTAGAGACATTGAACTATAATTTGGGATAAATGAAAATGGAAAACAAGTCTATCTTAGTAGGACGGATGTAGTATTAAATAAGTAATGCGTTGCTACGAACCCGCCTCATATGTCTACCAATTTTCTTTTTTGAATTTTCCATTTGATAAAACCTTCCCAAAAAACACATTTTATTATGTGAAGAAATTTGATTAAACAAATCACATCTACATATATTTATTTCATAGAATGCATGTCTGCATTATAAATTTTCACCAATCATTCTCATAAAATAATATTTCTTCTATTTCCTTTAAAAAAAAAAAAATCTTTTCTACGTATAATTAGATTGCTAACCAAGCATAAGCTACATGTAAAAAAAAGGTTACACATGCAATACACTTGTCTAAATCCCTTTTGTTCTCTTAAAAAAAAATTATGAGTTATGCTAAATGAAAGCAAACACTAGATATCATTTTCGGTAGGAAAGTTCCTTCTTCTTCTTCTTCTTCTTCCATTTTTTTTAAATATTACAAGGGAATGGTAGCGAAGAATCAAACCATTGAATAAAAGTATAACGAACAAATACATATGTCGTTAGACTTCAAGGGTCTTGGCATTCTTGGTAGGATAGTTCTATACACCTATATATGGTAAAATTGTCTATTAAACCATAAACCCTAAACCCTATATATGGTAAAATTGTCTATTAAACCAATAACAAATGGAGTTGTGTGACATTAAGCCTTATTTTCTTTCCTCTCATGTTGGCACCAAGTGCCACACAATATAAGTTACATGCAGACGAAACAGACAATCGTAATCCTAATCAACATCCAATGTCTGAGGTGACGACATTACACCATGTGACTTCTAAGGATTTGGAGTCATTTCAGTCCAATACCGACATGCCGAGGAGATTGATTAAAGGGTATATCGGACATCTATTGCCAGGATACAAAAGTATCATCCACTTGCAAGGTTATATAAGCAAAGTAAAGAATAGTTCAGCTACCTTAAATTAAACATGAGTTTGTATACAATGACAGATCTAGAAATTTAATTCGTGAATTCATAGCTTTTGATGGGAACCATTAATCGCGATGGTGTTAAGGAAAAGAAATATGTAGAGTAGTAAATATTAGGGAACATCTAGTTTTTTTTTTTTAATTTTTTATATATATTTTTTTATTTTTAAGGAAAGAAATGTTAGTTTTTAGCTTTGTCTCCTTTTATTTATACGAGAAAATTTATTGAGAAGTCATGATTTTTTTTTCCTTTTTTTTTTTGGGGGGGGGGGGGGGGGGCCAAA
>CAVNYN010236834.1:0-18568 GCA_963692815.1 Nyctanthes arbor-tristis | reverse complement strand
ATTCTTTCTGTCACACCATTATGCTGAGGAGTCCCTGCTTCTGTAAATTCATGTCGAATCCTAAAATTTGAGCAATACTCTTTGAATCCATGTGAAGTGTATTCTCCACCATTATCTGTTCTGAGGCTATTCAAACACTTCCCTATTTCTTGTTCCACTATGCTATGAAACTGTTTAAAGCACTGGAGTACCTGATCTTTAAATTTCAGAAGATAGACCCATAATTTTCTATAAGTATCATCAACAAATGTAATAAAATATTTGTTTCCACCCAAAGATGCTACATATCCAGGAGAACACACATCAGAATGCACAATATCTAAAATATTTTCTTTTCTTTTAAACGTGTCAGAAAAGGAAACTCGAGTTTACTTACCAAACAAACAATGTTTACATCGGTCTAGGGACGTACCATTGGCTAAAGAAATAACTGTCTTCTAAGCTAGAACCTGCAAACCTTTTTCACTCATGTGCCCAAGCCTCCTGTGCCGTAAATCAGGAGAAGGCTATACAATAGCATTTATCTCAGTCTTACAAGCCTTTGCATAAGTCTTGTATTGCATGCAACAAAGCTTTCTACTGGCAACTACTATAGATCCTTTTGATAAGCTCCACTTCTGATCAGCAAAAGTACTGAAATACCCCATTCGATTGAGCGTATTTATTGCAAGCAGATTAAACCACATGTCAGGAATATGCCTTATATCCTTCAGAATTAGGATGTACCCCATATTTATCTCCAGGTGAATGTCATTGATCCCCATGGTTTTGGAATGTGAAGAGATAGCCATATTTGACTGGCCATAATCACCTACTCTGTATGTAGTAAACAACTCAATATTTCTGCAAACATGGTATGAGGCACCACTGTCAACATGCTACTCAGTAAGAGGGTCTCCATCATGCAGGCATTGTCCCACTCCACAAGAGAGTACATCACTAGTCACCACACCTATAGTATTTTCATCCTCTTTCTTTTGACTATTACTCTCCTTTTACTCTCTAAATCAAATCCTACAATTTCTTTTATAATGACCTTCTTTGCCGCAGTGATAACAAGTCTTCTTATCTTTTGATTTAGACCTGTCTCTAGACTTGCTGTGATGCATTTGCCCTTTGTTCTTACTTCTTCCTCTGTGATCATCTGAAACAAGAGACAATGTATTATCTGTACCAACATGCAAACCAGAAGATTTCCTCCTCATTTCCTCATTCTGCATACTGTTCTTCACAGAATCCATAGATAACACACCATCTGAAGTAGAGTTACTTATTTTCACAACAAATGTCTCCTAACTGTCTGACAAAGAACTCAAAAGCAGTAATGCTTTCAATTCATCCTCGAGAGTTATTCCCATTGTCACCAGCTGATTCACAACATTCTAAAAATTATTCAAGTGCTCTGTCACACTCGTACCGTCCTTATACTTCATATTGACTAAGTCTCTGATCAGAAAGGACTTCCTCCCTGCAGTTTTCTTCTCAAACATGGACTCCAATTTAGTCCACAATTTATTTGCATCTGTCTCCTGTGCCACATGATGAAAAACACTATTATCCACTCACTGCCTTATCGTCCCAATAGTTTTTCTGTGCAGTTTCTGCTAATCCCTATCTTCCATATCTTCCGATTTATAATCATCACCATCAATAGGATCATGCAAATCCTCACAGTAAAGGATATCCTCCATCCTAGGTTTTCATGTCATCCAATTGTGATTGGTAAGCCTAGTCATAGCACTGCCAACTGGGTCATCCATTTTAATCCACGCGATTCAACCTGTCTCTGATACCACCGATGGGAATTTAATCAATTTTTCTAAACCTGTGTGATTAAAATAGGCAATCGATACGTCAAATAATAATATAAGTGCGGAAATTTAAATAACACAAGGAATTATTTAACGTCGTAAAACCCTCCAATGAGAATGGAAAATCAACGGGGCAAACCGACAACTCTACTATCACCCGATAATAATGGGAATACAATATTTATCTTATCAAGATTATTGCTCTAAATCAAGAGGTAACCACACACTACCACAATCACGTAACAACGTCAATAATATTATTCTTGACACCACAAACTACTCATCTAACAATAATATATGGAATCCAATAATCAATAACCGATCTAGATGAGGAAAATATCACCTAACTCGTTCTAAGAATTAACTTGAAGAAGCCACCGCTTAAAAAATACGAATACCAAATCAAATGTCGAAATAACGTTCCAACCACAAAAGGCGAATTTTCTTTCCAATTCCTCTGCTTCAATTGATTATATTGTAAGAAATCACTGCGCGGCTGAATTTTTCCTTCCAATTGTACCTCGATTTTCGTGCGTTGGTTAATGTCTTTATGATTTTGTGTGTTTTTCGTTTTTTCGTGTCTTTTCCTTCTGCCACAGGCATTCATAATTTTTTTTTTTTGGGCAAAAGACAAATATATATATAGATATCCTAAACCTAATTTATTGGGCCCATGAGCTGGACTTTTGAACCCAACAATCTCCCCTTTCAGTCTATGAGAGAGTTATTCCAAACTTCAAGTGTATCACTTAGAATGCATTTTTTGCTGCCAAAGTACATAATTTTATGAAGGTCAGATATCAAAGTTAGTAAAACAAAATCAAGACAAACACTAGCTAGCAGATTAGTTTTCTGATAATCTTCTACTAGTGCACCCCTAGGAACTTGTTCGTGTAATAATTCCATACGTCAGTTTACATAAAGCATCAGAAGTTAGAGAATGATTTTAAATGGCGACAATAATTTCACCACAAGCTTTTTGCTTGATGTTGATGAAAGTTTGAGAATCCATCATTTTGCCAACAAGAGCAAGACCTAGTCCAGGTCCTTTTCCTATCAATTTCTTCATTTCACGAATTTCACTTGCCTCTCTAGATTTTATTTCTTTTGCAATTGGCTTCCCATCAAGTATTCGTGGTAGCTGTATTAGTTTGCATAAAATGGTGAAAAGTCATAAAGAATCCCCTATGAGCCTGAATATTGAAAACCACTAACAAATGCATACTCTAAAACTACTTCATAGTTAGAAATCCTTGACATTATTATAACCATGTTAGCAAACAATTTCTATTTCAAAAAAGAATAGAATTAGTGAAAAAAATATGGTGGAGCCTTTTGTCATACACGTGGGTCCCATAAAATGTATTGGTGTGATTTGGCTAACCAATGAAATCATTTGCTAACAGGGGCTACAATCCCATCTCCTGTTAATGAGTTTTGAGGGTCTTCACTAAATAAATTGGAGGACACTAGTAAGCATGGTGCATCTACGAGCACGTAATTTCCTTGGTGGCAAGCATATTTAATAAAATGATCATCGTCAAAGTATGTTATAGCTTCAAAATTTGAAGTGTATATGAGTAAAATGTAAATGATTCTTTTCAACAAGGTCATCAAATCCAATAACGCAAGGAAATTTCTTTCGAAAACCTTTATCAAGACTGGAACATGTACAAGTTAAAAAAGATTTTTAACCTATTTTATTGAGAACAAATGAAGCGTAGAAAAATTTTGCAGATGCAGCAAACGTATTACCTATATATACACATGAATATCAACAAATGACGTAGCTGAATAAGTAAAAATTTTAAAAAAAAGAAAAAAAAAAAGAAGAAGCATTTTTTGCTGCCAAAGTTTCTTTTTACGTGCAGTTGAAAGAGTATTACGTCCCGAAAACAGTAGATACCAGTCGTGGTCATCAATCAATTACTTAAGGTCTCAAACTGATTGCATTACTCTAATTTCAATTTAATAATTACATAAAATATAATGCAATCAGAATTACTTACTGTTTGCAACAAGAGGGGGAAATCGGGTTTTTCTATAGAGGAATAAGTGCACCATTATAGATTAATAAGCTTCGAGTTGGCATGCTGAGTAAGCAATCAAATGGGTTCAATTCGAAGAAAATTCTGCTACCACTGGACTTACAAATTTTTGCCCCAAAACCTAATTCAACCCCACGCATCCACCCCCAAAATTAACCTCAAATTGGCCAAACATTTCAAAAGACCCTGATCCTCCTCCTCTTTCTGCCCCACCGCCCCACCGCCCCACCACCGTAACCCCCTTACCCAACAGCAGAACCCTTGATCCCGCTTCTCTGTTTGCGAACCCACATCACCCACAACACTACCGCACCAACGCACTGTGACAGCACCACCGCCATATCCCCGAGCCAGCGTTACTCCCTAGTCGCCGGCAGACTAATCAAACGCCAGCAACGCCCCCAGTCCCGACCCCAAGCTGCAGCATAATGTGTGAAGTATGTGAAGAATTGGAGGTATAAATCATAAAATCCTGTCTATCCTTTGAATTTCTACGATGTGTTATTGAAAATTTTAACTCTAAAAGCCTGGTTTTTTTGAGTTGCAGAATGCTTGTTAAGTGTATATATGCTGATTGTGTAAGCACTATCTAAGTGTTTGGGTTGCTGATTTTTTTTTTCAAATATTATGAACTGCAAAGCCTTGTATGTGTTTTTAAAGAGGAGGTAGAACACTGGTAACATCCAATGACATTATAAGCATTTCCTGTGACATCCCACTAGAATTTAACCTCCAATAAAGTTACGTGGTCGACGATGATGAAACAGTTACCCGAATTACATTGGAAGGTCTCGAGATTATCGCTTAAATGACAACCAAAGAAAGAATGCGGTGCTTAATCGACAAAAATAGAAGTGTGATGACTAAATTACAGGACGACATAAAATATAAGGACTTCTAGAGTAATAAACGTATGAACCTTATTACGCCACATCATACATGTTGCCACATCATGCCAAGTGTCGCCGTGTAATTGACGGAACTCAAATGTGAATTGAAAATGATTAAATCCCGCTAACTATAAATAAGGCTCAAGGAATGTGAATACACCCAAATTCCTCCATTCATGCACCTATTCCCATTGTATCTAAGGTAGCTAAATTCGTCCATAACTATTGTGGGGTGAAGAACAATCTTTAAAACCCACTAAAATACCTAGTCGTCTCTTGAAAAGGCTCCTTACTAAATATAGAAAAATTGTAACCTAAATAATAACTTTGATGGAGGAATTTTAAGGCTTTAAAGGTTTTTTTTCACTTGAAATTATTCAAGAAATATTTGAAGCGAATGAACATGTATTGGTTCTATCATTTTCTATCTATTAGCTATCTATTTTGGTCATCTCTCCTTTAATTGTATTTGACTTTTTGATTATTGACAGTGTACTGTTACTTTGGATAAATGATTATTTTTTGCTCTTGACCATCGCTAGTGATGCTATATACCCGTTCTGCTCTACTATCTGAATTGTTTTATGGTATTATGGCCTTAATATGTGGTCTCGGACATTCTGAATTGTTATTGAATCGTATGGCTTACGAGTAAAGGCTAAACTAGTGATGTGTCCGAACTTCATATCTTTGTATCTTTGTGAATGAGCTCTTTTGTGTATAAAAGTGCCCTCTTTTGTATTGTTTTGCGTAAGCCAATACATGTTATTCACTGGATACTTTTGTACTCACTCCCCATCTTCTATAATTATGTAAGTATTACATTAAAAAGCTTTGTGGCCGGATCGTCCTAAAGGTGGAGAAGATACATGTATGTGATCGAGACTTTGGTGCGTGGCTAGAGTTTCGTTGTGGGTGACCGCGATAATTTTAATTATTAGAGTGCGCAGCGAAAGCATATTGATATTTTGAATTGTATTTGTAAAGTCTCACCCTCGATTCTAAATCGAGATATGTATTTAAACGCTTTCGTGACCAATATTTTAAGATAATATGGTAATGAAACTGGGGGCGTGACATTTCCTCTAAAGAGGTTCAACTTTCATGTTTGAGTTTTTCTCCTTAGAATGATATGTATTGGGAAAAATTGGCAAAAGCCTAGAGATCGGAAGAGCAATTACAGGGGCATACTATTTATGAGTGTAATCTCTATCCTACCACCTCTCACCTCTATATCATCATTAGACATGAAGTTCTCGACCTCATTACCACATTGCATTCCATCATCAATCAGAAACGGCAAAAATTCATAGGAAAAGAATTTTCATGAACTTTGCATTAAATCCTAACAAACGAATAAGCAAAATAAATATTTTTTATTATGAAGAGTTGGATAATGGTAAGGAAGATAAAAAATGAATTAAATAAATCAAAGAAAAAATAACCAGCCTTCTAAAGAGATAATGTAATAATTAGAATCCTTATTTAGGGATTGTTTAGACATTTATCACATTTTGATATTGCGTATTTCATATATTAATCTCTTTGCTACTTATTTTGACTCATATCATTGTTTGATTTGATGGCAGCATTCAGGTATCCCTCGTAGACTTATGGATTCTGCTACTCAAATATTTTATAGTTATGTAGTTACTCAACTAACCCAAATTTTTGAAAAGGAAAAATATAATTTTTTGTTGTACATATTGGTATTAGTGGTCAAGTGACCTACACATGTAAGCTTGAAACTTGAGGCAAGCAGTATGAATTTTAAAATAGGCCAGCATATTAGTTCATTGGTATCTAACAGATTAGTTAATTACATTCTTCACTTTAATGTCACCTCGTATTTTTTAGCGTGCTTATGTAGCTGTAAACGCAATTTTTTGGATGGAATATGGAGTAATGAATGTGGGAATGACACATGTTAGTTACATCAATGTTATAGGGGAGGTGCTGTTGAAATTTTCACTCAGTTACAAGAGCAATTTGTTATTTCATCATTTCTTATTTTAGTATAGATGTTGTAGTAACAAAGGATGAAATAGAGTTGAGAAAAAAAGACTATAACAACTTTGTGGGTGATGTGAGTTCACAGAGAGAGAAAAAAGACTATAACAACTTTAGTTAAACCCAATTCAGGTAAAAAGCCAAAACTGAGTACGACTTTTTGTGTATGCATTTGAAATCAGCCCATCATCTTTCTACTATTTATATTTCTTCTAAACAGAAATAAGGACTAACATGCGCTATGTTTTTCATTTTTCACATATTTCAATTGGTGAGGTAGTGAGGTGGTGGGGCAGGGGTGTAGAAAGAGAAGGGAGATCGGGGGTCTTTTGAAATGTTTGGCTAATTTGGGGTTAATTTTTTTTTTTTTTTTTGGGGAGGGGAGGGGTGCGTAGGGTTGAATTGGGTTTTGGGGCAAAAATTTGTGAGTCCGATGGCAGCAGATTTTTCTTTGAATTGACCCAATTTGATTGCTTACTAAACATGCCAACTTGAAACTTATTCCTCTATAATGGTGCACTTATTCCTTTATAGAAAAACCGGGGGGAAATATGTAATAATTGGGAACCTAAACATCAGGAAGATTGATCGATGTGAGAGATAGAGACTTGATGAACAATTTAATAATTCCCGGTAAAAGGAACGATGAGTAGAATTGAAAGGATTTATCGATGCAAATGGAGTAGCCCACAGCGAAACCAATAATCATTTCTCCAGTGGACGAAAAAAACTAGATTGCTGAGGTTTATCATGTAGAAAATTCAGGAAATTTGCAAAAAAAAAAAATAAAAGAGCAACACTAAAAAAGGATAAGGAAAATCTGGATTTCTTGTGCGAAAGGGGCCTTGCGGCTGTACAGTACAACCGTACGGTTGCACGGCTATTTGGGCTAACATTCTGCTAGAAATTCGTGCATGTTTGATTCAATTTATAGTAGTTGATTTATAAAGAGAAATTATAAACATGTGCCAGAAATTCGTGTATGTTTGATTTAATTTATGGTAGTTGATTTATAAAGAGAAATTATAAAAATGTTAAATAAATGGTGTAGATTTGATAGACGTTTGAATTTGTGGTTGTAAAAGAGTAATTGTCAAATCAGTAGTTAAATCAGTAGTAGGTGATATTATAATTTTTTTGATACAGAGAATCAAATAAAGGTGTTTCCAACACTAGACACGATTAATACTTTGAGGGTGTTTGATCTTCTTTATCATTTCTCTTTATAATCCCGCCTACCACTGATTTAACTAACGATTTGACAAATGTTCATTTATAACGATAAATTTCAAATTTTTATTAAATTTACACCACTTATTTCACATTTTTATAATTCAATTTGAATAAATAGCTTCAAGCAGCCATTTAATTATTTTGTTGAAAATGATTTTTTTAATTTTTTTTTATTTTTACTCTTTGAACAAAAATTCCCCTAATGAATAATGATATCTAACTAAGAGCATGTTTGATTCTCACTATTTGTCTGGGGAAATTATAATGAGGGAAGAGGTAAAACATGTATTGAAAATGTAAAAAAGTTTGAAATATGTGTTTGTAATTGAGAAGTTGACAAATCAAATATTAAATCAGTGATATATAAAATTATAAATTTGAAAATAGAATCAAACAAGCTCTAAACAGAAGCAAATCTCAAATTGTGTAGAATCACATCTGCCTGTATAGCTTCATAGTTCAATTATATAGGATGATGCAATAAGGGCATGCTATTTAGATTTCTAGACACATGAGATGTAAAATTAGATACTTACAAGTGTCTAAAATAAGTAGATGAGAATAAAAAAAAGTATGTTACTCAAATTTTGGTCAATTTTGTCCAAATTATGGAAAGTGGCCATCTTTGTCTTTACAATGTCAAGTTTTTTCATTTTTGGAAATTCTCCTTTATTTATTATTATTATCATTAGTATACCCTATAAGTTGGGATCTAACCATAAAATTGAGATGTCAAAAGACGAGGAGAAGGAAGAAGAAAATTGTGAGGGCAACCATTCAATATATTGTTTTAAGTCAGAAATAGAGTAAAGCTCTTTTACAGTTGGCAACTGTTACTAGAATATTGTTTTTTTCGAAGGAATAAAAGTCAAAATTTCTCCCCTCTGTGGATTCTCTAAATCCCTTTCATACTATCCTTTAATTGGAGAAGGGTGTTTTCATAACAGTCAAATAGAAGGTGCAAAAGTCATGCATTTTTCGAATCACAATAACTAAAGACACGATAAAAGATGTGAACATAAATAAACCTAATTGCTTTGAATTTCAAAACAGGATAACCCATTGGTTTGCAGCTTATTCGATTTTCTTGTCTCGTAATATATTTTCGATAGATTATGTACCCTTTTTCATTTCTGAGTATGCTTATGTAGGGAACTAATTTATGATATGAATACAAATTTCCATTCAAAAAAAAAGAAAAAAAAATAATAGATTGTCTGTATGTGGATCATACCTTCACTACCACTAATACTGAGACATCATGCATGTAATAATCGTTCTATTTAATCTATCTATTTGTCATCTTCTTTACCTTCACTATCGATATTTAGCAACTCCTCTTCTTCATCAACTAAGCTCACCTTCCTCTTGTCTGCTAAAAACAAAAACAAGAAACAAACAAAGAATACCATTAAAGTGTTTTTTTTTTAAATAAACATGAACACAGCGTACGCATGAAACATATATATTACAAAATACCTAACAAAACTATAGTAATTTTGTTAAACACATAAGATCGTTGAAGTTTTACTATTAAACAAATAAAACAAAAAAGTTATTTTTAATCAGCCTAGTTAATGTCCCTATTCCATTAAGAGATCGTTTCCTCTTTTTTTGTTGTGAGATTGTGTAAAACTTCCAACTTTCCGGTTTGGTTATCTTGTTTCTTGTAATCAAAATTAGCGACCCATTCATCATCACACGAAACCTCATTCAAACCTAAAGACCCTCTCTGCCATTTGTAAAATCTGTTCTCTCAATCTCTTGTTATACATCATATAACAATATTATAGACTTGCTATTATGCCAGATGCGGATATAATTTTCCACTCATTGAAGCATGTAGATGACTCAACAATTAATACTTCCACTTTATATTTATGATACCTTAAATCTCCTCATGTGCTCACTCTTTGCCTCCCACATTCTTTGCTATATGATCATTTGCATTATCTATAGCTTTATAAATGAACCCCATCATGGGCATCTAGTCCGAATTAACAAGTCTCAAACGCTATCATGAAGAATGATCTTATTTATTTCTTTGTTGTCTTCCTTTTTAGTCAATTTTAAGTTCACCCACTCCTCTAAAACAAAAAGCATACTTTCAATAGTTTATAAACTTGTTTATTATTGGGTCTTCATTTTTTCCCCTAATGTCCTGAGTTCTTAACCTTTTATAAATTGGCACATAACGCCTTTAATACTATGAAAACGACCTTCATACCCTTTATTCTTTAAATAAAAACAAAAAGAATTCAAAGAAAATAATTTCTACACCACACTACCTATCTAATCACCCATCTCACTTACAATCTTACAAAAAATAACAAATCTTGCCAAGGGGTATGTCACACCTCGTTGCTTGTCGATTTTTCTTATTAAGTGAATTGCTTTTTATGGATGAACACTTTAGTTGATCATTCATATTTACAACGTGGGACGAGACAATTCACTAGTTAATTGATTTTCATATAGCTTTAAGTTTCAAAGTAACTTTGTAACTAAATTTATCACGTCATTAAATACAAGTCTAAACTTCTATGAGCCTCTTTTCTTTTCTTATCTTATGATTAGCTTAGAAACTAAGATTGGATATCCATCTTTTATTCTTGTTCACTACACAACCATATCAGAATTGGCATAAAAGGACAATTGATATTACTAAATTTACTTTATTATTAACTTGCCGATTTATGTGATTGGGAGGCATTTACATGGAAAATAGGCTCCCAATTCATACAAAAGTCATTTCTTCATAGTACGCACTAAGTTTATTCTACTATCATATAGCCATATTATGTGAAAAACATGAGTTTATCTACCATAAACTTGTCGTGATAAAGGTGAGCGTGAGTGTAGGCACAATATACATTAAGTTCATAGGTGGTGCCCAAGTACATAAGAAATTATGGGGCGTCTTTATAGTATCCCCACAAATCCGTCTCTATTACTTGTGATATCCGACTCCCGCTTGAGTTCTCGCTCCAAGTTTCGGCTTGCCTTTCAAATACTTTGCGGATGAACATCTACAAAATTAATTAAACATTGAGTGAGTACTAGGTACCCCGTAAGTATCATAATGTATCGGTTTGCCACAAGATTTCAAGAAAAACTATTTTTCAATTACAAGTTCAATAAGTAAAAGATACACAAACCTTTTCAAATGCATAATAGGGCCCAACCACTAGAATCACCAACTACCCGTAGTGCGCAATAATATCATTCAAATGCCAAATTGCTCATGGCAATACAATGATACGTGGATCCACAATAACTCTGGTTGACTCTTACCGAAGTTTCAGAAAGCATTATCAATCAAAGCAGACACTATACCAATCATTCTTATCTCGGGTCATAGAATAAGTCATAGCATGGGAACAATTCGAAGTCATTCATTACAGAACGGGTAGGGCAATATTAGTGAAGTATATGCAAGAAAACATTTCATTTCTTATCATCATAAGACATCAAATTATCATTCTTTTCACAAAGAGATGGCATGCCAATGGAAACCAAGCCATTAGTTACTCACCTTATTCTTGTCCTCTTTTAAAGATTAGTGGATGTCTAGATGTGGCTCAAATACCTTCAAATCTTTGGATATTCTTCAAGTAAAATAGCTTTCCAAGTAGGGTCTTATATGTATATGAGGAAAGGCTTATTTGGAAGACAAATGATAGGTTTTTGAAGACTTCTTAAGGGTGTTCTAAGCTCTCCTCAATATATAGACGAATTTTCCCCAATTAGTTTCTAAAAGTCTTTGGATTCCACCAATAAAAGGGCTCCCAATTGTCCCTAAGGCATTAATACCTAGCCAATAGAAATAGCTCCAATTGTACATTCATGAGAACTCTTGTTTTTAAAATTGCCAAATGTTCCCTCAATTATCCATGTGATCAAATCCAATTGCCCAAACATTCCCTAGAATTTTCTACCTTTCACTTAATGAACCCTTCAACTTAATACATTTTATAATTAAGTCCTTGACTTTTTGACTATACCATTATAGTATCGTATTTCTTATTTAAGCCTTCTTTGGCCTCAAACACGTTACCTGATTTGCCTTTGTTTTTCTTTTGGTAATATTACTAACCAATCAATATAGTTGATAAAAATCCAAAAAACCGTTTTTTGTCCTCATTAAAGCCTACAAGAATGTTTTCAATTTCCTATAAAATGTCACGACTAATTAGCTAATTACAAAGATGTTTTTAATTTATTATAACATGTTTCGTAAAATTACTTACCGAATCCTTATGGTAATTCATTATTCGAGGTTTAAGTCAAAATAAAATTTTTCAAATTTTCGTGGAGTGTTACAGGGTAAATTTCACAAAAGGTCCCCAACTTTTGCACTTTGAATCGCCTAGGTCCCTAATCTTTTTTAAGCGCTTTAACTCTTCAACCTTTCATAAATACGCACAATAGGTCCCTACTAATGGAATCCATCTAAATTTCCGTTCAGTCGTTGACTAAATTACCTTTATACCCTTATTTTTAAATTTAAAAAAAGAATTAAAAATTAAAAAAAAAGGCAAAAAAAAAGAAAGAAATTGAAAGGAAGAAGTCCCCTCCCTTTTAGCTGCCAGAAATGGTGGCAAACCCTCTTTTCTGCCATTTCTGGCTAGGGCTGGGTATTGGATCCGGAAACCCGCCAACCTGACCGGACCGACCCTATATAGGTCGAGTGGCGGGCTTAAAATGTAGAATCGGGCTTGGGTCAAGTCGAGTGACGGGTTGACCCAGTGCAACCTGGTCAACCTGACTAAGTGAAACCCGAGTTGGGTTAATCTCGACTAAATTGAAATTTTTTTTTGGTCCCAATAGAAACATGTTTGCTTAATTGCATTAAACTTGACAATTTTATTTTTCACACAAGACACAAACACACACTTTCTCTCAAGTCTCAAGCCTCTCATGAACCCTAGAGTATAAAATTCTAGTTTCCTCTACTGATCCGCCGTCCGTCCCATTCGGTCCGTGTCGTGCTGCCTTGTTGCTACTGCCCATCTTTCTCTGTTCCGCTGTGCGCCGCCCCGGCCTTATTTCCTTTTTTTCTTTTTTTTTTGTTTGAATATACAAAATAATTGGTAAAGCTATGTGAAAAAATGGCTCAGTTGAGATGAAGTGTATATAGCAATTTACTCATTCAGCAAAATATATTGCTCAAGTGGTGTTTGTGGGATTTCGAATGCTAGTTGAATTCCAATGGCATATGCTCATTCTCAGTATTCTTAGTACTGCTAGTTTCTGAAAAATTCATTTTCCTTTTCATTTCCTTATGCGAATTCAAAAAGAGCCGATTTATAATTTTTTTCTAACTTTTGGGCATGATTTAGGTTTTGGGCCGGAACAGGTCCAGCCCAGACTACTAACTTGAGTCAACTTGGGTTGAGTCGAGTTTAAGAACTGAGCTGGATTGGCTCGGGTCCTAAACTTGGAGCATGACTTCTTGTCGGGTCGGGACCAAACCCTACCGGCCCGACCTGATGCCCAGACCTATTTCTAGCAGCTGAAAGGGGGGCATGTCCCCTCTTTCATCTGCCGGAAACGGCAGAAAAAGTGGGGAAGAGTCCTTTGCTGAAAATGCCAACAAAGTGTACCCTTTTCGGCAGTCGAAAGGGAGGAGTCTCACCCCTTTCATCTGCTGGAAACAGCAGAAAAAATAGAGGAGACTCCCCTCTTTCAGTTTCTTTTTTATTTTTTTCCTTTATTGATTTTACTGATCTTTTTCATTTTTAAATTCTTTTTTTTTTAATTTAAAGGATACTTTGGTCAACAATTTAATGAAATTTTAGATGAATTCTGTTAGTAGGGACTTTTTGTACGTATTTATGAAAGGTCGAGGACCAACGCGCTAAAAAAAAACTAGGGACTGAGGCGATTCAAAGTGCAAAAGTTGAGGACCTTTTATGAAATTTACCCTAAAAGAATAGACCCCATCTTTTTGCCGGTACACCCTACTTATTAATAAAAATGGTACCCAAAAAAAAAAAAAGAAAGGAAGGGATTTATATCCCTCAACCTCCTTCCCCTTAAAAAGAAAAAGCTCTTAGAATTTATCATTTTTGATAAGGTTGGGGCGGGTTGAGGAAGAAGTTATTTTCTTTTTAACATTCTTACTTATTTTTAAAAATTCTTTTTATTTTTATTTAAAGTCTAAGGGTATTATTCTTATTTTCATGGGATTACAAACTTTATGAGTTAACACTATAAATTTTTTTTATTACACCACATTCTACATACACCACTAGTTCAAATACAATTTTAATAATCACATCACAATTAATTTACAAACATATTCACGCCCTAATTAAAACATAAATAAAATATAAAAGATAGATCACCAATTGAAACAAAAAAATCATCGCACCACGAACTTAGCGCCTTCTCTTTCTTTTTGCCTAATATAGATTTGTCTTCTTCAACAAAAGATGAATCAGTGGCAGAAACAAAATACCCACGTCACATAAAATTGCGAATGAATAATAGCAGCAAGCCACATGGTAAAACTTGCGATGGATGATATATGAGAAGGATGTTCCATCACCAAATAATTCATCGTTGTTAAATCAATTGATGAGATTCTAAGCAGCCAAACAAGGATAACGTCTTCAAAATGAATTTAATTTTAATGGATTCAAGTGACAAAATTCATGCTTCAAATAATTTTCCAAGGTTTTTTTTTTCTTACAAAGAAAAATATTTATCTTACAAAATAATATCTAGGAAATTGGTTGTATTTTAATTCCCACAACTTTCAATGAACTTCGTTATTTTTGAATTATAAAAGATGATTACTTACGAAGAGCGACTCAAGACAAGAATGTGCTTCAAGATAAATTCTCGATTCATCGTAATTTTCCCCGATTTTCACTTTGAATAGTTGAAACATGTGGTGGGGGTAAAAATAAATGATGAGAGAAGGGGGTTATTTGTGACTTTTCATTAAGGAATATTAAGTAAATAAGATAAATACAGTGCCAAAAAAATAATTGTAGTGATAATATAATTAAGTTATTTGTGACTTTTCATTAAGGGATATTTAAGTAAATAAGATAATTATAATGTCTTAAAAATAATTATAGTGGTAATATAATTACCCGTTTGATTTATAAAAAATTGGATAATTATGGCAATGAAAAAAAATATAGAATTAACTGATACAAAATGCAAATATTAGGGATCCCACGTCAAATTTACCGAAAATAAAAAAATTGCTCCCAAAGTCGGCGGCAGAACGCCCTTTTGGGAGACGGTAAAATTTTTTTTTTTTGTGTTTGACTGAATACAAACGGTGTTGGTCAAAAGTCGAAACTGCCCATTTCACTTGCACCCTAACCCGGCACGTCGTCTTTGTTTCTTTCGCTCTCTAGGGTTTAGACTCGAGCCGTTTTGCTGTCTCCCGGATTCGCCTTCCATTCTCCAATTCCTCAGCTACAGCTCTTGATTGGTAGAGTATACTATCTCGATTCAGGTGACAAATTGGATTGCAATTAGGTAGATGGGAACGGAGAGGAAGAGGAAGGTGAGCCTGTTCGACGTCGTAGACGAGACGGCGGCCTCGGCAAAGAAGCCCAACGGTGCCATGAACACGGCGGCTGTTTCAACCATTAATAAATGGAATGGGAGGCCGTATTCTCAGAGATATTACGAGATTTTGGAGAAGAGGAAGTCTCTACCTGTGTGGCACCAGAAAGAGGAGTTCTTGCAAGTTCTTAAGGACAATCAAACCCTAATACTTGTCGGTGAAACTGGTAGTGGCAAAACCACTCAGGTTGGTATTCCAACACACTGGACATTTTTTTTTTTTTTTTTGAAAAAATTTTTGGGGCCTCGTAATATCCATGTATCCCAAACCAAAAAACAACAATCATATAGGTGGTGGCCTGTGGGTGCAAGACGTTTTATGCAGTTCGCATACTGATTAATACTTTTTGTAAGACTACTTAAAAAAAAAAAAAGAAAAGGTTAAATCTGAGGTGATGAGTTTTGAGTTACTAAATGATATTGAAGTTTGTATAAAATCATATTTTATAATTAAAAAATAGGTCTGATTCGGTTTTGGGGAGCGCTTGTGCTTCACTTGTATAAGTTCACAGCAGATTCACTTTTACATATCCACTCTGTGATTTAGCTATGATTTTAGCTTCTCGTAGCCTTCCTTACACATTTACCTGCCTAAACCAGTAATTAAACTTGCCGAATTTTATTTTATACCACAGTACCATAGTTAGATTTATGATTCGCTCTTTGTAGCTATATTTTTAGCTTTTTAAGTGAAAATTGATTGTTATTTGAAATGTGTGGTGAAAAAAGTGGAGAGAGGTTATAGGGAAATGTGAAAAATTATTGTTTAACTATATTTTTAGCTTTTTAAGTGAAAATTGATTTTTGTTTGAAATGTGTGGTGAAAAAAGTGGAGAGAGGTTATAGGGAAATGTGAAAAATTATTGTTTATAGATAATGTCTGATTATTATGAATTTGATTTTGTTGATGGATTTTGTAGTGGAAAAATTAAGCCCGGAAGAACAAGCCCTTAGTCATTGACACGGTTTTGTTTTTGCATTGTCTGTGATGCTCCCATGGGACAACCGTGGTTGAGTTTAGATCTTAATTTTAAGTTTCTTTTTCCACAGATTCCTCAGTTTGTCCTTGACGCCATAGAGATAGAGACCCCAGACAAGCGTAGGAAGTTTATGGTTGGATGCACTCAGCCTCGGAGGGTGGCTGCAATGTCAGTTTCACGGAGAGTTGCGGAGGAAATGGATGTGACTATTGGAGAAGAAGTAGGTTATAGTATTCGATTTGAGGACTGCAGCAGTGCAAGAACAGTTCTAAAGTAAGTATCGAACCCAACCCCTTCCCCAACCAAAGAAAAAAAAGAGAGAAAAAAACCCATAAACTGAAAAAAGGTCAAACATTTATTTTTTTATCTCTGTTATTTTTCCATGATAAGATTTTCCTAGAGTATTCTATATCAGTAGCATCCTTATGTATATTCTCTCACATGATAGGTACTTAACTGATGGTATGCTTCTGAGAGAAGCCATGACGGATCCGCTCCTAGAGAGGTACAAAGTGATAATTCTTGATGAAGCTCATGAGAGAACTTTAGCAACAGATGTTTTGTTTGGGCTTTTGAAGGAAGTGTTGAGGAATAGGCCGGATCTGAAACTGGTTGTGATGAGTGCTACACTTGAAGCTGAAAAGTTTCAGGGTTACTTTAGTGGTGCACCTCTCATGAAAGTACCTGGAAGGCTTCACCCAGTAGAGATATTCTACACCCAAGACCCTGAGAGGGATTACCTTGAAGCAGCTATACGCACCGTTGTACAGATACACATGTGTGAACCTCCTGGTGATATACTCGTTTTTCTTACTGGTGAAGAGGAGATTGAGGATGCGTGTCGCAAGATAACAAAAGAAGTAAGTAACATGGGAGACCAGGTTGGTCCTGTTAAAGTAGTGCCTCTATACTCCACGCTACCTCCAGCCATGCAGCAGAAGATTTTTGAACCTGCTCCACCACCAGCAGTGGAGGGTGGTCCTGCTGGAAGGAAGATAGTTGTATCGACAAATATTGCAGAAACATCTTTAACCATTGATGGCATAGTTTATGTTATAGATCCAGGGTTTGCAAAACAGAAGGTTTATAACCCAAGAATTCGCGTTGAGTCTCTTTTGGTGTCTCCTATATCCAAGGCTAGTGCTCATCAACGATCTGGACGTGCTGGAAGAACACAGCCGGGAAAATGTTTCAGGCTTTACACTGAGAAGAGTTTTCATAATGATCTTCAACCACAGACGTATCCTGAGATTTTGCGGTCGAACCTTGCTAACACTGTCCTCACTTTGAAGAAACTGGGAATAGATGACCTGGTCCATTTTGATTTTATGGATCCACCTGCTCCAGAGACACTTATGAGAGCTTTGGAAGTCTTGAATTACCTGGGAGCGTTGGATGATGATGGGAACTTGACCAAGTTGGGTGAAATCATGAGTGAATTCCCCCTGGATCCGCAGATGGGCAAAATGCTTGTTGTTAGCCCCGAATTCAACTGTTCAAATGAAATCCTTTCTATATCTGCTATGCTATCAGGTATCCTTCTTTATCATTTCTTTCTCATTGTGTTGCGTTGGGATGTCTTTCCAGATCTACATATTCGTAGATTCTCAGTGTTTACTTCACTAATTGTGAAGTATTCGCACTGTCCTCTGCATAGATGATCTTCTATGCACAGCAATGTCAGGCATTCAACTATATACATGAATGCTGAAGCTTTCATATATGTGGTTGTATGCGTGTCTGCTTTAGGTTGTCATCGGCATCTCTAGTCTGGGTTTCATGCCTCCTGTTGGCATGTACCAGATCGGAAGAGCTAAGTAAGGTGCTGATGCAGATAGTTGCAGTTTCTTAGTATTCTCTCATGAAGCTGGTGTTGTCTCGCCTCTATGCATCTGCTGACCTTCCGTGGGCCTCCTCTGTGATAACCAATTTTTTCTATAGTACCCAATTGCTTTGTCCGGCCTAGGGAGGCTCAAAAAGCTGCTGACGAAGCTAAAGCTCGG